>PVJA010028150.1:0-27861 GCA_004027025.1 Myocastor coypus
GAGAGAGAGAGAGAGAGAGAGAGAGAGAGAGAGAGACAGGCTCTCACTATGCAGTTCAGGCTGGCCTTGAGGTCACTTTTGTAGCCCAGGCTGGTCTTGAACTTACACTGATCCACCTGCCTCAGCCTCCCAAGTGCTGGGATTACAGGTGTGCGCCACCACGCCCATCCTTGCATTTTAATCTATGCACAGAAATGAAACTTACTCATAGAGGCTCCAATGGGGATATGAGCCCCTGACTTTAGAGGCCCTGAGTGGGACCCTGACCATGAGCTCTGAGGTAACAGAGGCAACGCATGTCGGCACTGTAGGCAGCAGGGAAGGCCACAGTATTCTATGTGAAGCCCCTGTCTTGTGACCTGGCTATATGCAGAGTCATTCTGAGTCATTTCTGAGATCCCAGCTTCCACGGAGCTCTGTGGAATGACACATCTGCATGACTAACCCCTGAGCTCTGACTATATCTGTGACGTTATCTACCCTGGAATTATCTCAGTGAAACTGGAAAAGTCAAGAGAATGCTTCAGAACTCAACACCATCTGCTAGAAACACCCAGCTCCCAGCCCTTTCTAAGGTGCGACACAAATCTAGCCCATATTGGGAGCAGGAGAGGGCCATTGGCAGAGACTGCAAAGCGCATGAGCAAATGAGCATCCTGCGCATGTGGAAGCAGGCGTGACAGGCGTGAGCGCTCAGAAACGTATCCATCCGCGGCCTTTGGGTAGCACCGGAAGACTTTCATTTTTATAAATGCTATGAAAATTTCAGTAAGATATATTGACTTTAAAACAATAGCAGCTATGTACAGGACTTCACACAGTAAACCTTGAAAGGCTTGGTTGTGGCTGGAGAGAAAACAGCGTCTCATACCTCTACTATATCTCCTAGAATATCACCGCTGGTCTCTAGAGCTGGCAGAGAAAGGCTTAAGCTGAGAACTTACTTCCAAGGGAAATGTGGAGGGAACAGAGAGAGGGAGAAAAGAGAGAGAAAGAGAGAGAGAGAGAGAGAGAGAGAGAGGGAGAGAGAGAGAGAGAGAGAGGAGAGAGAGAGAGAGAGAGAGAGAGAGAGAGAGAGAGCACGCTGCATCTTTCACAGAGACATCCACACATCTCATTTATCGCGCTCCTACTGCACTCCCCAATGTGTCAGGCAGGCATGGCGCAGGGCAGTAAAGTGTCTCTTGGTGGGAGAGTTTGGAGAGGCTGCTATGCTGGCGGGGTGGCACGGGCCTAGGTAATTATCATGTGGAGACCTCCCCAAGACTCAGGACTCCCTGACAGCCATGAAACAGACTGCAGAGTTTGGGGGTCCTCCCTGCACACCTGCTGCTGAGGTGCAATTCTACAGAGCATGAAGGTTAAGGATGAGGGCTTCAGGCAGCATGTGTGCAAGCACTGTGCGCTGTAAGCTCTGCTCCACATCTCATTTTGACCTTTTTGTTTGTTTGTTTGGTACTGGAAGTCGAACTCAGGACTTTGTGCATGCCAGGCAGACACATTTCTGCTGATCTCTACCCACAAGCCCTCTGCTATAAATTTCATGGGCATAGTTCCATAGTAGCCCTCTGGTGGCCACAGGGCAGGCCTGGGGGCAGACATCGGAAGCTGACGCCCCGCAAAGTGTGGGCAAGTCAGTTCCAGGTAGAGCAGAAGAGATGCAAAGAAAAAGAAGGGAGATGGGGAAAATCAAACATTGAAATTGTGCTGTTTTTTTTTTAAAAAAACCCTACAGGTTCAAATACGAATCACTCATGCACTTTTCCCCTTTGAGGAAACCCATCCCCAAGAGCCATTTTCCTAAGTATCTTAGAGACTCAGGAGCCTGTGAGGTGGCCCTGGGCCGAGCCAGCTGGTGGACCCAGCCCTAGCTTTGCGGCCGCCTCGCCCAGGAAGCCGCAGGGCTGATGGGCGGTGGAGCCAGCTCCAAGTCAGGGAATGCTTTGCATTGGACGAGGCGCCAGGTGGGAAGACAGCAGAGACCCCCCAGCTCACCACTCTGAGGACCTCCACCCCAGAAACAGCCCGCCTCTGGACATGGACATGGACATGGAGGGTGTTGTGGTTTGTATCTAGTTGTCTCCCCAAAGCCTCATGTAAAACATGGGGCTGCCAAGCCCTCGGCTCTAGGGTCAGGGCTTGAGGGGCCGTGGCCAAGAGAGGTGCAAACTGTTAAACTGACAGCAAGTGCTGTCAGAGGCTTCCCACACCCCCATGCGGTGGTTTCTTGCGGAGGCATGGAGCGGATCATCCTGGACACGGCAGCGCCCCAGCCTCTGCTCCAGACCCTATAAGGCAGGAGCAGCATTTTGAAACCTCCCGTAACTGTGAGCTAAATAAACCTTTCCTCCCCTATGCTTGTGTGTCAGACATTTGTCCCAGCAAGGACAGAAAAATACCTAAGACATCCCCTGACCCCCGCCACACGCACACACGTCAATGCAAAAAATATGGTGGGCTCCCCTTGGACTTTTCCACTGCCTCCACATCTTGCTGCTATTTGGCCTTTAATAGAAGAGTAGAGCACATACAGCCTTGTGTTGGCAGACTGTAACACACATTTCTCTTCATTTGTCTCTAGAATTTCTTCCTGTGTTGTGTGGGAAGCTTGAGTTTGTGTAGCCTCTAGGCTACATGCTAAGTTACTATCCACCTCAGTGCTGGTTGGGGAGACCAGAAAGATAGTTTAATTTGAAAGAACCCAATGACCAGTGGCTAGTGGCTGCTATACCAGGCGCTGCTCTCTGAACCAGGACTCTATCTGGACTCTGTGTGCCCGTGTCTGTTCCCAAAGGGAGGGGTGACCAGTCCTATGCAGATAGCCCAGAGCACTTTTTCAAGCCTGCCCAACACTAGTTTATCAAGTGGGGTGAAATGAACAAAAGTGAAAGTCTTGGGTCAGAGATGTAGCTCTGCCTGGCAGAGATAAGCACTTGCCTGGCAAACACAAGGTCCTGAGTTTCATCCCTGATACTGCACTAAAAAACCAAAAGTTAAGATGAAACATGGAAGTGTTTCACTCCATGTGGAATGAGGTGCTAGGGTGAGTGCGCCCTACTTCAGGGACGGGGATAGGAGCAGTACACGCCGACCCCCTTTTGTGTATTTACTAGCTCACATTTCCCTCAAGACCACAGTGAGAAACATCCGGGTGTGAGCGAAACCACCGAAGTCTGATGCCATCTCTGGAGCTCTTGATGACCTCTGACCCAGCGAGGCCAACTTTGAGCTTTGTTCTAAGGCCACAAGTAACCACACATGACTGGCAGTGTTCCCACATGCCTCGGATATTC
The DNA here is from genome assembly GCA_004027025.1 of Myocastor coypus. Classification (NCBI taxonomy): domain Eukaryota; kingdom Metazoa; phylum Chordata; class Mammalia; order Rodentia; family Myocastoridae; genus Myocastor; species Myocastor coypus. The sequence goes on from PVJA010028150.1 coordinate 3,294, forward strand.
TCTGTCTTCACTCAGGAGACTGGTAAGTTGGAGAAAGGCTCTTAAAACAAATGCGTGACTTCTCAGGCTCCAAAAATAAACTTTAAAAGAATTACAACCAAAGAAGAAACTGCTCTCCAACTTTTCCTTTCACCAGGGAATAGCAAAGTTTTCTTGGATCCGCAATTTCAGCAACTCCAATTTCAGGAATTCCTGCCCAATTGTGAGGCTTTATAAGGAATCGCATGCCTTGCCTGTTTCTGAGTGCTGTAGGCAGTCATTAGGCCTCACAATAGGCAAACAGCAAGCATATGCGCACTGACACAGCTTTCTCTCTGCATCCCACATTCAGAACATATTTATATGATTTTGGGATCTGAAAGAAAATTAGTAAAGAGTAAGGTTGTTTGAAATCCTTTTGGGCTTCCTCTAGCACAGAGGTATCTTAGTATAAATAAAGATGTTTGTAAATAAAGGAAAGAATAAAAACTGGCTATGGCTTCCCAGTGTCTCTCTCTGGGCTGGTGGTGGTGCATTGATGGACTGTCAACTTGAGTGGAACACCCAGCTGACTGGATCAGTGCAACTCTGGGCATGCAAGGCCCACTCTAAGGAGGGCTGCTCTTGGAATAGAATAAAAAGAAGAGAGGAGTACCCTAGTTTTTTTCTGTTGTTGCTGAAACAAAATGCCTAACACTCAAAGTTAAAAAAGGAAAGATTTACTTAGCTCACACTTTGTAGAGGTTTCAGTCTACAGTCAGCTGGTGCCAAGGCAGAACAGCACATGGAAGGGGGCAGCGGTTCATGGTGGCACAGGACAGCAAAAGCAGAGCTGAGACTCTGGTTAGCTGCCCTCGAGCAGTACAGCACTCACACCCTCAATTCCAGCCAGAGCTATGACAGACTAATCTGTGGACTGCTTTGCTAATCACATGTCCTTAATCCCAGTGCCACATACTCTAGATTCAGCCATCCCTGAGAAGGCCCTACAAGCACAGGAGACTCTGCAGGGACATCTAGATACAAACCATACCGTGGAAGGAAGGATTTCCCTCCAGGCTGATTTTCCTCAGAGAACCTCTGGCTGTTCTCCTTGAAGAGTTCTGGTTCTGGCTGTCGCCAAGGACATCTGCTGTTCTTGAGGAGCTCTGGTCCTTGCCTTTGCCTTGGCCATTAGCTTCTGGCTTTGCATGCTGGTTCTTTAGCTTCCAGCACCAGCCACTGGGCCTAAAGTGCAGACCCTAGCTTGTAGCACTGACTCTGACCTTTGGCATGGACTCCTCAGTCTGGGTCTGGGACCCTTCAACTCTGTAGCATATGAGCAGATATTTTGAAGTCTTCTACATCCAACTGTTAGGTGAGCATTGTAGGCCAGTCTTGGATATTTCTGCGTCCTGCATTAAATCTGATTGAGGGCATGTACAGCTTTCTAAAAGCCTTGACCCACCCCTGCAGGCTCTTGTAAGCCCACTGCAGAGCACAGGTCTGTCCTCGCCTCTGGAGGAAAGCACAACTTACCCCTGCACCTGCAGTGTGCACTGCACACCTGTAAACACAGGGAGATGCTGGAGAGACCTGACCAAGATGCTGAGCATCGCCCCTGGCGCTCAGCACCTCACCTGAGCCACTTGGCTGGCCACAGGAGACACTGCTCTTTCTCCCACTGCCTCTGTCTCCTCCCTTGCCACATCAGAACACCACTGTGCTCAAGAACAGCTAAGCCTTTCCTTGAAGGCTTATGATACTCAGGCTCTTCCCAGATGAAGTGGCAGCTCCTAAACCCCAGCTGAGAATTTATGATGGTGGGTATCTAGCTTTCCTCATGTGTAGTCATAGCAACCTGGAGTGGAAAGTTCCTGGGAGATTCTGGAGGAAATGATGCTTGTTATGGTTTATGTCTGGTTGTCCCCCCAAAGCGTCATGCAATCATGGGGTGGGGACTTCTAGAGTTTGAAACTTGCCTCGTGATCCCTGGGATTACATGTTTTAGTACTGCTGGGATTATGGGCTGAGTACTGCTGGGATTATGGGTGTGGCCTGAGGTGGATATCCTGAGGCACAGAGCCTGAATGTAATGCAAAGAAAGACAGAGAAACAGACTCTCTGCTGCCCTGGTTGGCCGGTTGCCTCTGTTGTGATTGTTGCTGTTCTGCCACCATGGATACTCTCTGGCCTGTCTCACTCAGCCTTGGACCAGCTGAATATGGACTGAAACCTTCAGTAGCTGTGAGCTAAATAAGCCTTTCTGTCTTAGTTACTTTTCTCTTGTTGCTGGGAGAAGTACCCGACACCCAAAATGAAGGAAGGAAAGGTTTATTTAGCTCACAGTTTGTGGAGGTTTCAGCCCATATTGCACTGGCCCAAGGCTGAGTGGAACAGGGCAGAGAGCATCCAGCTCATGGCAGCAGAACAGCAACAATCATGACAGAGGCAGCCAACCAGGGCAGCAGAGCAGCAGTGTGAGTCTGTCTCTGTCTCCTTAAATTACATCAAGTTCTCTGCCTTAGCCTGTCTGCCTCAGGCCACACCTATAATTCCCGGCAGTACTCAGACCATAATCTCATCAGTAGTAAAACATAATCCCAGTGGGTCATGGATCAAGTCTCAAACTCTAGAAGTCCCTGCCCCATGACTCATGAGGCTTTGCGGGGACAGCTAGGCATAAACCATAACGCTTTCCTTCCTTCATTTTGAGTGTTGGGTATTTGTCGCAGCAACGAGAGAAGACTGACTAAAACAATGCTCTAAAACCCTTAGGAAACCGGGCGTGGTGGCGCATGCCTGTAATCCCAGCACTCGGGAGGCTGAGGCAGGAGGATCGATGTGAGTTCGAGACCAGCCTGGGCTACAAAAGTGAGCTCAAGGCCAGCCTGAACTGCATAGTGAGACCCTGTCTCAAAAAGACAAAACGAACAAACAAATAAATAAATAAATGAAAATAAATTAAAAAATAAAAAAGAAATAAAACCCTTAGGAAGTAAGGTCTGGTGGTTTGACCTGCTGAAACAAATCACAACAGGCAGCCAGATAGGAGAAAAGGCAGGCGAACTCGTGAGGGCCCGGTGCAGATGGAGATACACTGAATGGGCCATTCTTATTGTTTAGGCGCAGACCACAAGGCAAAGCTGCATCGGCCTCAGGACCGAGAAGTGCAGTTGCTGCAGACCTCCCCCTGCTGCAGTGCACCCCGAAATACTCAGAAGTTGAGATCCTAGAGCACCTGAGGACTGGCAAAACCATCAGTTTCAAAGGCAGTCAGAAAAATGCCTACAAATAGCTATCTTTATGCTTTAAGCCCTGAATATGCTATGTTCCCTGTGCCAATGTAATTTAATGAAATAGCCAACAACATTGTATTAATAAAGCCTTAGAAGGGGCAGGGCTCTTTGGCAGCAATTTAGGGATAATACGGCTCTATGAAGAAAAAGGTCTAGGACTCCTCGGATAGATGCTCACATACTCTAGCTGGGATGAGAGGGTGTTCATTGGCACGTCTGCCCTGATAGGTTGCGGGGAGGCAGCCAATCAGCATCGAGGACAAGTGAGTAACGCTTTCGGATTGGTTACTTGCAAACTTTCCGGAAAAATAAATGGTGTAGAGTATTTACTGTTTCTGTGAAATTTCTGAGATTTCCTAGAAGCATCATTAGTTGGGCTCTAAGGAGAAATCCGAGGATGACAGGCTATGGACGCTGCCGCGTGCCGCCCCGTGCCGTGCCTGTTCTCACGCAGCCCGCCCCAGTGGAGGTTGACTGCATATCTCAGCTGGTTGCTCCTCCAGGGCGTCCTCCTCCCCGTCTTCAATTCGCTGGGTGTCCGAGACACTGCGTCTGCCTGAGACGCGCACAATCAAGGTGATTCATGGGCAAAAAGATGAAAACAACACACGTGGTGTCTGCAGAGAAGGTGCAGACTGTCGGGGAAAAGGGACAGGGCCGGGCTCTGCAGTGGATCAGGACTGGTGTGCGTGGAGCCCAAGGCAGCATTCGGCTGCCTGAGAAGTCCTGTAAGGCTTACTCTTCTCCTGAGCCGGCGACAGGGAGTGGGGCCAGTGCAGGGCACACCCGGGAGCACAGCCCACCTCAGCAGGCGACAATGACCCGAGGGAGCCGTGGACCGGGCCTTTGGGTCATCTTAGAGCCTCCTGACGTGCGACGCCGACCTGGACCCCAGGGGTGGAGGAGGGAGCCATTGCTCAGCATACCAGCCTGGTCTTAAGAATGATGCGGCCTGTGGGGAGCCGGAGCAGGAGCACAGGCCCCGGGGGTGTCCAGCGGCACAGCGGAGTGGCTGGTAAAACAGGACAGTCCACTGTCACAGTCTAAGAACAAAGGGGCCTCGTGGGAGGGGGAACAGTATGAAATCTTTGCGATGCCAAAGGCTCAAAACGACCAGTACTACTTGAAAATTTTTTCATAGCCAGAGCATGTGTTTCCCGCTCTCAGATTTGCTGAGTGATGTGAACCTCGGCCTACGATTTCATGAATGTAGGCAGACACCATAATGATCTTCCCAATATCCCTCCTTTGTGAAGGGTGACATGGAGCAAGCAGAGAAGGACATCACCCTCCCTGCCTGACGTGACCTCATTTGTCACAACTCAGGCACAGTCATGCCAGCTCCCAGTTCACTAAGACTGCTTCAAGGCATCAGGCAGGAGCCCATCAGTCCCCCGTGTCCAGCACACACAAGTGAGGGCCTGGAATTCCAGAGTCCCTTCCTGGGACAGTGGGGTGCAGGCAGTGGGGAGGCTGAGGCAGCCTATCTTAGCCCCAGTTTCACTTCCTGTTCTTTCACCTACTCTCGTTTGGCTGCAATACAAAATGTAGAAATTTGCCTTGATTCATGAAAGAGACACAGAGAGAGAGATAGAGAGGGACAGAATCCATATAAATATAACTTTTCTTGTCATACAATGTATGCTATGGTTATTGTTTATTGTTGTTGATCTTTTTTTTTTTTTTTTTGTCTTTTTGAGACAGGGTCTCGCTATGCAGTTGAGGCTGGCCTTGAGCTCACTTTTGTAGCCCAGGCTGGTCTCGGACTCGCACCAATCCTCCCGCCTCAGCCTCCCGAGTGCTGGAATTACAGGCGTGAACCACCACACCCGGCTTTTTCTTGGATTTTTTTTTTTTTTTTGATCTTATACTGCACCTAATTTGCAAATGAAATCTCATGAGTACTGCATGTATGGAAAAAAAAGAAAAAAAAAAAAAAAGCCGTGTATTCTGAGTGAAGCGCTACCCAAGCTGTCAGCCCCTGGAAGTCTTAGGAGGCTTTGCCACCGGCAGGGGGAGCGTCTGTACTCTGTCCTGCTCCCTGAGCGAGACACCAGCTAACCAGTATCTGGGAAATTGGGAGACAGCCCCTAGGGCAGCCGAGCTGGATGCTGGTGCGCTGTGGCTTCAGCTGTGTGAGTCCCTCTCCTTTCGCCTCAGTCACCGTCGGCCCAGGGAGTCTCCACAGTCTGGGTCTCCACAACTTCATCCGCATTGCATCTCCTGGAACATTTTCACCCTGTGGAGAACTGATTGTCCCGTTTCTGAGCAAGGGCATCGCTTCCCTTGGGCACACTGACTAATTCTCTTGCCTTGCGTTGGTTTGATTGCTGAGAGATGACTGTTCAGTGTCAGCCCAGGTAGAACTCTCGATTCAGTACTTTCTTCTTCTTAAAAAGTTTTACCAGCTAAGCTACAGTTTGCCTTGAGAGCACGTTTCACCATAATGCAGTTATGTAATTAGCCTAGGTAGATGGGGAAAACTTCGAGGCTTTTTCCAAACAGGAACAGGAACCCTGTTTGTTACCTTTTCAAGTCTGGCTTATGTAATAAAATAAATACCAAGTTGCTTTGTTAGTACCCGATTCCTGGCATATTCCTATTTCATAAACCAAGGGTTGATTTTGCTGACTCTGAATTCAAAGCAGTGTCCTGGAAGAGCTGTCCCTAAGGGCTTCCGTGCTCTGTAGAGCAATTCCACGGGAAAGCTGTACAGGGAAATTCTTGGAGAAGGAGCAGCCATCTCAGCTTCGGAGACACCTGGATACGGTGATCTGTGCCCCAAACCGCAGCCCTCTGGGAGGCTGAGGCAGGAGGGTCACCGGCTCCGGCTCAGCCCGGCTAATTTAGTGATTTAGTGAATTAAAATAAATACAATAAAAAGTGAGCTGGGGCTGCAGCCCCGTGTGAAGGCTGTTTACCTAATCCTCAGCCCCACAGAGGACAGGGAGAGGAAAAAGAAAGAGGAAGAGGGAAGAAGGGGGCAGGGATCACTGCCGTGTGGCCCAAAGCCCTCGTGGTGCCTGTCTCCGGGCGAGTGTCGCCTACGCTCGACCTCATCAGAGGAAAAGCAGGGCCCATTTCTGTGGGACAGGCATGCGGACAACACGTCTGGCCCACGTTTAAATGTCTGTGACGTGAAAACTCCCGAGTCTGTCAGCCTTTGATGCAGGTGTCCGCTCCCCACTGGTATGGAGCTGCCTCCGAGAAGCGTGGTGCCGGCCTTGCACCCCCGCGCGACCCTGTCAGGCGCTGCTGTACGACTCCGGGCACCTTTGTCTCCTGGTTCAGAAAAGCTAATGAATCAGAAGCTAATGAGTGTCAGCATTCTGAAATTCACGAAAGAGGGGTTATAAATATTCACTACCTATCAATTCATATTTAATAAGCCTTCCCCCAAAACGCTTCTAGACTGTACTTGTGGAATCTAAATGTGTCTGAACTGCTGCATGTATGAGCATGATGGCACATGCCTATAGTACCAGCACTCAGGAGGCTGAGGCAGGAAGATCACAGTAAGTTCAAGGCTAGTCTGGGCTACATAGTGAGTTCAAGGCCAGCCTGAACTGCATAGAGAGATCCTGTCTAAAAAAAACCCCACACCAAACCAAACAAAACACCACAAACCAAACCGAAACACACAAGTTACAGCCCATGGTGAGGCGCTAAAGCTCGCCCACGCGGCCAAGGTCTACAGTTTCATTCTTTGCAGTGACTAAGAAAAACACGGGTTCGTAGTGATCCAGCCAAATAGCTCAGATTTTATTGCTTTTGTTTTCAGTGGAATTAGAGAAATTATGGCACAAAGTGCACTTCGTGATAATTTATAATGTAATAATTTGTAATGCGAAAAATCCTGCAGAATTGACTCCAGGCCGCTTCATCCTCCCGCCCATCTCTGGACAGAGGGGATCAGCACAGACACCAGGGTGGGCTCCTGCACCTCCCATCGCAGGTGACTGGACAGCTGAGTGCTCTTCGCAGAGCCTCAGGGCCTCTCTTGGGGAGCGGGTGCGGTGTCCTCTCTCGGCTTTCATGCTCAGGAACACCAGGAGAGGGAACACTGAGACTTCCTGATTTCCAAGCACCCTTGATTCTCAGACGTGGCTCCTACCATGTCCCTGACCAGCTGGGACCCACGCTCAGTGGGTCACCTCAGAGTTGTAGAAAAGCTGCGGAGGCCGATTTTGAAATGTTTTCCAGTACGGCCAACTGGTTGCCCAAACTAGGCGCATGCGGTGGCGACCTTGTGCCTGGCCGGCGGACGTGCGGCAGGCAGCCTGATGGGCGCAGGCTGCCTTCTTTAGGCTCGGCCACATTGCTTTGCATGCTTTGTCATCCCTGTTTATTTTATTTTTTTCCCCAAAAATCTTCTTAGGTAAAAATGATTCAACTGGTCGTGATTCAAATGGCTTCCCAGGGGATTACCACACTTTCCAACAGTCAGGACTGTGGACTGGGGCCACACGCCAAGGTCACGGGGGTCATGGGAACGTTGTGGAGGCTCTCTAAGAACGAGGACAACAGCATTCCTGGGCATCACGGTGCGGGGGCCCAGGAGGTGCACCCAAAGCTCCCACCGTGGTTGCAGTGCAAGGGTCCTCAGCCCTCAGCGGATGCAGCTAGTGGAGCTGGACCCAGCCTGTGGCTTCCCAGGGGCAGCTCTTTGCCACCTGCTTGCTTTTGGGTCCAACACCCCACTTTTGTCAGTCAAATGAATTCATTTATTTATTCTTAATTTTAAAGAAAACTCAATAAAAATTGTACAGAATTTGAAAACAAGGTGATGGGAAATTGACAATTGATATTACATTGTATATTGCTGTCTTCAAAGTGGTTGCTCAGATTACCAGGGACAGGCTTGCAAAACTGACCCAACAGTGCAAGTACCAGCCGCTCCCTTCCATCAGCTACTAGAAGTCAGTAGCGCGATTAGCTCTGCTGTCCTGTGTGTGTATGCGCACCTATTTCTCCTTTCCTGCCTTCCTCTTTTCCCCATCCTACTTTAGGCAATTTGAGCTTTTTGGAGAAGCGTTCTCTCCAGAAGTCCTGGACTTTGCTTAGGTAGGGATCCTCTGGGAGTTTTGGAAGGTGGGAAGAATTTTCCCCAGAGCTAAAGGACTGAGAGCAATCCTGGGCAGCGTGGGGGAGGGAGAGCGTGGGCGTGGACTTGTCCCACGTGGGTGAGACACGGCGAGCGTGACTAATGCTGGATCCGCTCGCCCTCGGCTGAGCGCCGTGTTGACTCAGAGGTGAGCTCAGAGTGGCAGCCGGCGCAGACGTGGGCCGCAGAGCACGGGGGAGTCGGCTTGCAGTTTGCCTTTCCGTCTAGATGCGTCACCCGTCATACGCCCACACACCAGCGGGCAAGAACTTTCTACAAGACAAAATGCAAGCTGACCTCCTGTCTCAGCGAAGTCCTCCTCACAGCTTTTGCCGCTTGACTTATAGGTTTCAATAAACATGAAAAGTACTTCTAAATCTAAAAATTGATAACAGAATGTGTAGGGAGTGTACAAAAATCATACCCTTCTAGAGCTCAACAATTTCTACTTTTAATGTCACAGGGGAGGAAACGGGAGCATAGGGATGGAGGTGCTATGGGTAGCCAAAGGGTCCAAAACTGGTGGCACTGATGGAATCCTGGCTGGCCTCTCCTGGCCTCTCCTCATCCTACTGTTTTGAAAAAGCACAGATCCCGACGTCTTGTGAAAAAGTTTACATCATGTGACATGGCTACTTGAGGACCAGGCAGTTTATCAGATTTGAGAGGAAGAAACTGACTTGTGACACAGCAGAGCCATGGGGGTGAGTGGCCCAGGCTCCCACAGAAGCAAACCGAAACTCTCCAGTGCCTCCAGCCTCCCTTTGAGAACCGGGGAACTTGCTCTGACCTGCTGGCAGGCTCTGTGGAGCCTGCCTGGACACCAGCTAATTTCGGTGGAGATCTCCGTTGTGTTGGGCTGGGAGGGAACCTGTTGGCAGCCCAACGGCCAGGCCCATTCACCTCAGCTAGGACCTTCTTCTCCAAGGCTGCCCTCAGAACGTGTCAGGAAAGCGCCAAGTCTGGTGGACGCAGGTCCTCAGACCTCTCCACAGTGTTCCTGACCTGTGCTTCGTCTGCTGTAGGAAAGCAGAGCGCGTCAGTACTCCTCTGTTTCTCTGTATTCTGGGTTCTGCCCAGCTTTAGAGTCTCCCGGGTCATCCCAGAGCATAGCTCAGAAGAGCCAGGAGGATTTCTCCAATAAAGACCTGAAAATGGGTGTTGGTAAGGCCCCTGGCTGCCGGGCACAGGACATCCTCTAGGGGTCTCTCTGTCTCTCTCTCTGTCTCTGTCTCTCTCTTTCTGCCTCTTTCCCTCTTCATTTCCCCCTCCCTCTTTCTCTCTACTTCCCTCTCGCTCTCCATCTTCAGTTCCCTTTCCTTCTCGCTCTCTATCTCTGTCTCCCTCCCTTCTTCCCCCTCTCTGTCTGCCTCTCATTCTGCCTCCTTCCCTTCCTTCCTTCCTTCTTTCCTTCCTTCCTTCCTTCCTTCCTTCCTTCCTGCTGGGGTTTTGCTGGTACTCACACTGCTGGGCTCCAGCGATCCTACTGTCGTGGGCTCCACAGTAGCTAGCAAGCAGGCTGTGTTAAAGCCATGCCCAAGCCATGTGACAGGGTTGGCCTGCACCTGTGCTGGCCATCCACTGAACTAGACTGAGACTTGTTCTGTTCTTATCATTTTCATGAACATGGTCTTTCTCAGAATAGGTTAGAATTTCTGGGTTTTATTAAGAATCTTGATCCTTGACACACACACACACACACACACACACACACACACACACACACACACCACTAGACTTTGCTTTTGAGTTGAACGCTGGTCTCCAGATAACCTGTCTGCCTTTCAGCCACACAGATTTCACTGGCTAAGTTTTTGCCTTTTGTTGCCCTTGCTAGAAAATTGTTGAAAAATGATTCATAATTTTAAACATAGCTCAATATCTCTAATTTTGAAAATGTGAACATTTCCATCCCACCGGGCTGATGAATCTTCAGTCACATGTTTCCCACAGTGTGGCCCTCGAGGGAGGAGATTTCCCCAACACCTCCTGAAGGGCCTGGCTGCTGTGTCTCCTGCATACTCCGCTGTCTTGGGTCTGGCCCCAGGTCCAGAGCTTAGAGCACGATGAGACTTCGTTCAGTGTACACAGTGACAATTCAGTTACCCAGCGTTTTACACCAAAGATTCCTGCAGTGTTACCTGGGCAGCACTTGGGATCACGAGGTCTCCTTTTCCATTTCGGGACTGCTGTTCAGTGTAGGGACCAGGCTCAGTGCTCCGTGGCCCCAAGAACTTGCATTTGCTTGCCTGTGTAGAGACCCAGCCACCTCATGTGGGAGTCTGGATCACAGGGGCCAACTGCAGGGTGCCCCAGGAGGATACAGTGTATGATCACACTGCATCTATTAATGAGCTGTGGGACTTTTTCATGTAAAGGAAAACAAGAAGCCCAAGGCTTGAAAGCACTCCGGTGGCATGCTGCTTCTATGTAATAAATAGTCTCTCCCTCAACACCATTTGAAAGTTAAACTTTTCCAGTGTGACTGAAAAGCAAACCCACCTTATCAAATGGAACACAGCTCACAGCGATGGGGCCTGGAGGGGGTGTTCCATTTCCTCTAGTAGTCTGTAAATCGGAGACAATCGACAGCCAGGCTAACCCTTCACCCTCAGGAAAGGCACAGCCAGATGTCCTGAGCATGCAAGCTGGTGCCGATAGAGTGGCGCTGATGACATCATGCTTGCTCCTAGCAGCTGCGCCAGGGCGGCCGGCCTGTCTGCCCTGCATGCTGCCCTGGCTGCCTCTAACACTGCCCTCCACTCAGGAGCAGGGCTGTGGTGCTGGTGTGCAGCCAGCCTCTCTGCTTGCGGAAGACCTGGACCGAGAGTCCTAGTGGGTGCTAGAGGCCCCAGATACGGAGCGAGCCGAACACCTTCTGCACTTTCTGCTTTGCTTTCTGCGGCGTTTGGCAGCCTCTGTACACAGTCATTTTTCTTTCCTTACTCTGTCAAGAACTTTCATCTTTCCCTGTAACCAGCACCTTATGCTTCTCTTTGGCCTTCTAGCTGCTGGCTTCATAAGTAAAAGAAGGACCACTTGACTGCAGTTACTGCAAGACCTCCGTGAGCAGTTTGAGAACAAAGAAGGCTACTGAGTATCTGATGGGCAGGTAGCATACACTGCGTGGATACACTGAATGTGGGGAGGATTCATGTCTAGATTGGGGAGGGTGGAGTAGCGCAGATTAACACACTACTCAGTGTAGGTGGAGTTTGAAACGTAGGAACTATTTATTTCTTTTCTTTTCTTTTTTTGTGGCACTGGGGATTGAACTCAGGTCCTTGCATTTGCCAAGCAAGTGCTTATTCTACTGGTTACCTCCCCAGCCCGTGGAACTGTTTATTTCTAGAGCTTGCCAACCAGCACTTCTTCTTGGTTGAAGGCAGGGAACTGAACCCATGGAGAGCACAGCTGCTGTGGAGGAGGGGCTCCTGAACTGGCCAGTGCCTTTCCTCCAGTCCACACTGGGGTGTGCAGGCTGACGGGGTGTGTAAGCTGACTGTCCCCCTCTGCACGTCGGTCCATCTCCATGGCGCCCCCTGCAGGAGAGCACACTGGCCTCGCTTCTCTGGGTGCCGTCAGTGGTACACATTTGATTCACCACTGCTCCACTTACGTAGCCTGAGAAATGTTTACTGTATTCTGGTCTCCAGGGAAAACAGAAATTCAATTATACCCAGGCTTCCATCAAGGGATTTTACAACAAGGAAATGGGTTTTCAATTACTTTTTACTTCAATAATGTGTCAGCAAAAGCAAATTGGTGAACATACTGTGAAGTCATCAAAACCTTAGTTCTTGAAAAATACAATTTCTTTAACATAATTACCGAAGTAGGGATTAACTGTGTCATTTTGCCGAGTGTACAGGGGACGTTCCTCAGGGCTCACTTAAACCTATGAATGCTTCCAGCCACGCTGGCCTTTGGAAGCAAGCTTTGGGAGGAGGCCTTGAGCTTTATGCCACCGTTTGTAGGAGACTCATCTTTGGCCTGCTCCCCAGGGGATGCGTGCAGTCAGACCTGTGCCCCAGGCTCACTCCCAGAGGCTCCCTGGGGTGAGCTCGGGCTTAGCGGATGCCTCTGCTGAGCAGCGGACCCTATGAACCTCTTCCCCAGGAAGCCCTGGGGCTGAGGCCGGAGTTGCCCTACCCTGCCCTGAGGGCAGCGACATGGCCAGTTGTCCATTCCACTGTGTCCTCCTTCCCTCCCTTACCCTGTTTCATGACCATAGGACAGGCCACGTCCTCGTGCAGGGCTGCCTGGGACAGTTCTGGAGAGGGACTCCGCCAGGACCTGAGGCTGCCAAGACCCCAACAGCTGGGAAGTGGGCAGGTCAGCTCCCAAGGGGCCATCCAAGTGGGGCTGCCCAAGTGGGGCTCCCCGAATCCTGCCGGAAGTCCTTCCTGATCAGCGCTGAGCATGAGTGGCCTTGGCCACATGCCCAGGTGCTCCCTGATCTGCCTGTCTTTCTTCGCCTTCCTCCTATCAAAAGACAAAACAGGCAAACAAATATTTAGGTACAAGATCTTCTCCAACCTTGTTGGTGATGTGAGATCCAGGCAGCTGTTCACTGCATAAAACCGTGTTTCCGCAAGCTGAGCAAAGGCTGCGCTCAGAGACAGGCAGGGGCTGAGCAAGGTGGAGATGGAGGAGAAAAGTGGCGTGAGCCTTGACCTCACTTGTCTTGTGAGGCCGGCACAGGGAGACAGAACCATAGAAATGCAATGAGCTGAGGACTACCAGGCTCACCCAGGTTACTTTCTGTGTGAGAATTAAAATGAGAAACTTCAGGGTAACTCGCCCATTGGGGAAACTGGGCTACTGCCTCTCTTCCCCGCTTTCTCCTAAGGGTGGGTAACAACTTTGATTCAGTTTGCTGGTGCGAACTATAGCGTGAGCGACCACGTTAGTGTGGCTCCCCTTTGCCTTTAGTACCCGACAGGCATCCAGCCACGACAATGGGCTCCCAGACGTTTACCTAGCGTGTCGAGGAGCTATGAAGGCGTTGCTGTGGGGTCCACGAGCTCACGGACCCCCTTTCCTGACTGGTCTTGGAGCTAAATAACCCACAGAGCTTGTCTCCCACAGTTTCACGGATGGAGGAAGAGACAGGTGCTGGGGCTGAAGACAAAATCCCATAGCTAAAGAATACGGTTGTGCCCCTGATTCCCTGGTCTTCTATACTTGGAACGCTCACAGCAAACTTAAAAGTAGTGATTTGCTGAGTGTAGGAGATGTATTTTAGAAAGCATACCAGTAATTAATCAAGCATTGCTTCTTTAACTTTGAAGGTACAATTGCCTTTGATTGATTGATTGATTGATTGATTGATTGTACAGGGGACCAAACTCAGTAACTTGCACTTGTCAAGCAGGCAGTCAAACTACTGCACTATCTCCCCGGCCCTTCCTTTGCTTTGCAAAGCATAATTTTCCCTGAGTAGGGTCAATGGATTGTATTAGGGTTGATTTTTGTTTTTTTGTATATGTCTTTTTGAGACAGGGTCTCATGATGCAGTTCAGGCTGGTCTTGAGCTCACTTTTGTAGTCCAGGCTGGTCTTGAACTTGCACCGACCCTTCTGCCTCAGTCACCCAAGTGCTGGGATTACAGGTGTGCGCCACCACGCCCGGCCTAAGGGTTGATTTTTTGTTATGATATTGTCTAGTAGCTGTGCACAAAACTAGACGGAGTCCATGTGACCTTCCCATATTGTGTCTTCAAATGCATCTGATGTGATTTTTACAGATTGCATATACAATATTATATCGAAAATATAATTTGATGGGGCTGGGGAGATAGTTCCGTGGCACAAGTGCCTGCCTGGCAAGTGCAAGACCATTAGTTTGAACCCTGCCCCCCCTCAAAGAATATAATTTGATTATCTCAGAATAAAAACTTGAGGTGTACCTGCTGAATAATGCAACAGAAACTACGGATGGGCAGAGAGGAAGGTAGCCAGAGAGAGCCTTGGTTTTTCTGGCTTCTTATCAGTAGCACAGGCCGCGCTGCTAACTGTGCTCTCATGCCCAGCCCATGCCTCCTTCTGGAGCATTGCTGCCCATCCCTTGAGTGCCTCTTTCCCCATCCTGGGAAAAGAGCAAAGCAGTCTCATGCTCTGCGACAGGCGGAGGCTGCTGTCACAGCCGCCAAGGACCACGCGTCCATCTAACTTTGCTGCTTCTTCTACGCAAAGTTGTGAACGCTCCGGTGCTACCTGCATGCCTACAGCCAGGCTACAGGCCTCGCTACCTGAATTGCTCTCAAATAGATCTCAAAAACCTCGCCTTTATATTTCTTTTATTTAATTGCTTTAATTTATTTTATTGCTTTAATTCACTTAACCTACAAGTTGAAGTAGATTCTCTCTGTGTTTTATTTTATTGCTATTGTTGTTGTGACTTATTAGATGCCATGGCAATATGCCTGTGCTTTATTTAAAAGTAAAAAAGCTACTTTGTCTCTTGATTAAATCATTTTCAAAGATAAATATTTAGTACTTAATCTTTAAAGAAGTACGGGATGCACTTTTCCTTTGCTATGTCTCTAAATTTGTAAGTAGCTTCTATTTTTATATACTTGCGGATTCAAGTGATGAAGATGGTGGAGGTGATCAGTCTCCCCCAGGGAAATGGCACGCTAGACTCTAGGATGCCACCACAGCCATGGCCCCACACAGACCCACACAGACCCATCCGTGGCCTGACTCTGGCTTCCCAGGCATGCTTGTGTTCAAGAGTGCATACTTATTCTGTACACCAGTGCTCGGATATTTTCTTCCACTAAGTTTTTAATCAAATGCATACCAGGCTCCATGTGTGGTTCTGCCTCAGGCGATCGGGGCAGAGATTTTAGCCATGCGTTCAGAGCCCACCCACAAGTGTGCTGGTTTCCCACGAAGGTGAGAAAATGCTGGTGAAAACTGGCCCTGAAGTGTTCTGAACACAGGCGCAAGCACTGGTGGTGGTGGTGCTGGTGGTGGCAGTGGAGGCCTGGCTTTCTCTCTGTGTGCAGAGGACAGTGCAGGAAGTGTGGGGAGAGCCCAGCTGGCCCTTCCTCCCTGCCGTCCTTTCTGTGTGCTCCTAACAGCTGCACTAGGAGCAGTCCCTGGGAAGGCTCAGAGTCTGTAGGCTGAACCTCTCTGCCCAGGCCTTGGTGACAGCTCTGGAGAATCTGCTTCGTGGCAAGCACTGAAAGGGCAAATCTTTCTAATGAAAAATCTGGGCAAGTGCAGGAACCCACGGTTCTATCCCCAGCACCATGCGCCACCCCTATGCATGCTGAGCTGGCCACTGAGTCCAGGTGTGGTGGCACACACCTGTAAGCCCAGTGCTGGGGAGGCTGAAAACAAAAGATCACTATGAGTCCAAGCTTCATAGTGAGACCCTGCAACAACCAAATACATTGCAGAGAGGAAGAAGGAGAAGGAGAGGAGGTGGAAGAGGAGGAGAAGGAAGAGAAGAAGGAGGAGGTGAAAGAGGAGGAAGAGGAGGAGAAGGAAGAGGAAAATGAGGAGGAGGAAGAGGAGGAGAAGGAGAAGGAGGAGGAGGAGGAAGAGAAGAAGAAGAGGAAGAAGAAGAAGAAGAAGAAGAAGAAGAAGAAGAAGAAGAAGAAGAAGAAGAAGAAGAAGAAGAAGAAGAAGAAGAAGAAGAAGAAGAAGAAGAAGAAGAAGATCTGGAAAAAAAAGAAAGGTAAGTAAATTCTTCAAAGCAAAATGAAATGACATCTGGTAGTGTTGTCCCCACCAGTTAATATCCTCTGCCCCACACTCACACACATTCGTGCTGCACCCATGTACATACACACATGCGTGCACACACACACACACACACACACACACACACGGAACACAAACAGAAAGGGTGAAAGCAAACACACGGCCCAACCCGGGCGGGTCATGTTTGTCCCACGGCGCAGCAGATACTCCAAGGCCTATAATCAGTGGAGAAAGCAGAATCGCTGCTGGCCAAATGTGGTCGACAGTGATTATGTTCTCAGGAAAAAGGGGTTGGATGTCATAGTTTCCTCTACTTTCATACTGATGACTGAGCTTTTGGGAAAGAAAAAAAGAAACGAAAGCAAGATGCCTACATCTTGGTAGGACAGACAGTCTCGTGTCAGTGTCACAGGGAAGCCTGAGCGCTGCCCAGTCCTGGTTTCTCCCATCAAAGCCTGTCGTTGTCCCCTGATACACTTTCCCACCTGGTTCCTGAAGTGGATAGGCTGGAGAGGGGAAAAAACAGGAGATACCCTGAAAAAAACTAGGAACCTCCCTTACAGATCACCCAGCCCATTTGGACTGTGCCTTTGAATGACGTGGGGATGGACGTAGCATGGTCTGCAGAGCCATGGTCCTCCCTGACTCGAGGGGCAAGTACCGCCTTCCCAGGGGTGCCTGACTCTGGTCAGCACCAAGCTCTAACTGCGAGGTTCTTCCTGTATGTGTGTACTTCCGGTAAAGTCTAGTTTATAAACAAGCACCATAGGAGATTAGTAGCTCTTAGCTCATTGTAAGAGAGAGTAATTTTACTAATGTAACCTAAAAGAAGTTATGTGAATGTATTCTCTGTTTCTCTCTTTCCCTCTCAAATTATCTTGGGCTCTGAAAAATATTTTTTCTTTCCTTATTGAGATGAAAATGCCAACTTCTCACCTGAAGGAAATGCTTTGTAGCTTCTCCTTGGGTTCTCTCCATCCTCACTATGCATACGCTTTGGGGCCATGACTAAGAAGGTCCCTTGAACCTTGAACAGGTCCCTCGGACAGGGTGCTTGGATCCCCCTGAGCGGCCTACTCTTGAGTCTCGCCATACTGAAGCATGAAGGTGTGACAGAGGAGGTTGGCAGGAGGGGTGGTTATTGAGAGGATGAGGACCTCCCCCAGTCTGGGTGACCCATAAGGGAGCTGCCCTGGGCCTCTGTCTAGGTGCTTTCATGCCAAAAATTGACTGGGCTCAGGTCACTCCAGGTCAAGCTAGCATCAGGCTGCAGGACAAAGACAAGCTGTCCGGAACTTGTCTGGAACTTGAAAGAGGCCTGCCAGGAACTGAGGCCCACAGGGAGCAGGAGCCCCTTGCCCGCTAGCCACTCCATGAGGTCCATTATGAGCATGAAGTGAGGAGAAAAGACACTGTCTAGGCAGTGAGGAAGAGAGGCTGTCAGAGTGGGCTTCCTCAGCATGCTGTCATCTTGCTTGGACTTAGTGTCTACCCTGTCCTTGTGACACTGAACTCCAGGCCCCTGTGGAGCTGACCAAGGCCTGGCTATGCTGATGCCTCCTCGGGCTCAGGCCTCGCCAGCTGCCTGCTACCTTGCCTGGCCATGACACCACACACCAGATCTTGGAGGCAGCCCCAAGTACCTGGCAGGTGGGGGCAGGGACAGCAGCCAGGAGAATGGCCGCTGGTAGCTGTGGCGGGAGGCTCAGGCCTCATCACGCACCTCGGAAATGTGGTCCTCTGGGAAGTGGGTCTAGGAAGGAAATGTGGGTCTAGGAAGTGTTGCTCGTGGAATTTGACTGACTGGTTCTTAGGCCATGGCTTGCTCCAGTAAGTGAAACCTGGGAAAGGCAGCCAGGATTACGGCGCAGTGACATTAACCACGGAACACGGACCAGTGGCCCACAGAGGCTGCTGAATGGTGACCCTCATGAGGGTGCCCTGCCTCACGTCCCTGGGGCCGTGTTTCCTGCTCCCCAGCTCTGCGAGCCTGCCTTGTAGTACTGAGCTTTGTGCTGAAAGCCAACAGGGAGAGGCCTCCAGCTCCCTGGTCCGGGGTCTGTGGTGTGGGACTGGAATGTCCCCTCCACTCCGGCTGCAAGAGCTTTGTAGTCAGAGCAGGCGAAGCCTCTGCTCAGCCCCAGGGCCCCCAGGCCAAGACCTGTTGAGAGCTTCACAGGCTGGTTTCAAATGAGATCAGCCTGCGGATTTCCACTAAGAGCGCCCCACCAGCCAGCAGAGCGGGTCATGCAGGTCACGTGTTGAAGTGGATCCAGGCTGTCCCTGAGCGCTGGTGGTAGAGATATTGCAGGCGAAGCCCCCCACCCCCGCTGGCCTGGATCTGTGCGCAGAAGCCTGCCGCACTCCTCACCCCTGCTGTCAAAGGGCCTGCACCCTGAAATCCAGAGGCTCCCACGTGCAGCACTTTGTGAGTGCAGACGTGAGGGCCCTTCCTGTCCACGGCAGAGCCCAGCTCAGCTGCCCTCGGCGGGGGTGTGGTAGCTGCCGGCCTCTGCTGCCTCCTGGCCTGCTGAGACCCGGCTGGCTGGTGCCACGGCCCATTTCACATCAGCCTGGGTCACCCACTTCCAACGCAGAGCCAGGGTGCCCGCCAGATCTGGCAGCGCAGTTCATCAGAAACAGGCTGCTTGGGCAACGTGCAAGGGCACTTGCAGAAGAAAAGATCCCAGCCGAGGAGGAGGGCACTGTGCTGCTTTCTCCACCACTCTGCCTCACGATGGTCTGTGGCCTGTTGGAAACACATAGCAACCCGAAGGCAGCCTGTCTCGTAGGCCGGTCAGGGCAAAAGCAGATGGCGCCCCAGCCATGGTGGCCAAGAGGTACAGCTCTTCTGCTACAGGGAGCCTTGGCCGGTGGTCGGATTCGAGGGCGGGTGCCATGCACCTCTGCACCGCAGGTGGACGTGCAGCAGTTCCTGCCAGGGATGGGGATAGCGCCATCGCACCCACCCACACACCCACACAACCCTACTAGACTGGAGGCTTTCTCAGAGGGACCATCCGAGCTTTCTCGGCAGGGGCTTGCTGATTCCATTCTTATTTCTGTGAATTGTACAAAGAATACTCATTTTTCTTCTCTGATTATTCTTAAACATTATAAGCTTTTAATCTGCAAGAGTATTTAATGGCATAGGAAAATATAAATGCTCAGACACACTAATATACAATTCTGATTTGTGCCTTAACTTAACCTCGAGGTTAAGGTGGTGAGTGTGGAGCCAAGTCCTAGAACCCGGCTCCCCAGGTTCCAATGTGACTCTGCCACTTACCGGGGACAGAATTCTGGCTGAGTCATTTGCTGCCGAGGTACCTGGGGTCACGATCTTCTCACTTCATGAAAGGGGCCGATAGGAATGGTGTCCACTCTGTGTGCCCTGCTGTGTGACGGACACATGAGCTAACCCAGGAGAGGTGTTCTCGCTGTACGCGATTTGCACGGCAAGTGTCCGGTGAGTGCTCTTGTGCAAATACTGCTAGTCCTACCCCTGACAAAAGCGCTCTGGACAGCTCTGGCAGGTCACCTCAGTGCACTTCCACGACAGCATTTCACTGTTCTCAGCCCTAAGCACGTCCACTCCGTCCATTCCTCATCAGCGGCGCTCCGGCAAGATGTGCTCCAGTTGCCCACGGCTCCTAGCTCACAAGGCGAACCTTGCTGAAGTGAGCTTGTTTATTCAAGGACACAGAACAAGCTTTCAGAGGCAGACTTAACCCGGGCTTTGTTACCTTGGGGCCAACATGTTCCCTAGGACGCCGGATTCCTCAGCAGGCGAGTACTTTGCTGATAGCAGAAACCGTAATTTTGAATGTTATTTGCTGCATGGTAAGACGCTGTCTAGTACTCACAAGAAGAAACTTTTCCTGTTTTTTGTGGACCACAAGGAAGCTCTGAGAAAAGTCCATGCTCCTGAGCAAAGCAGTGGTCTGCTTGGCCTCAACTAGTGATGGGGTACAAATCAGTCCTGGGACTTGTCAGCATTGTGAAGAAAAAAAGCAATATGAGGGGTCATACTAGGACAGAACAGGTGCTATTTGAATGTGGCATTATTAGGGCCAATGAGATGGTCGGCGCACTAAGTGATTTATTAGGTAAGCGCAGGGGACAGGCCTAGTGCCACACGCCACGCTGGCCCCACCCCAGGGCACGCTGAGCTGGAGATGCACTGCGGGCGTGCTGGCACTCGCCTGTAATACCAGCACGAGGGAGGCTGCAAACAGGAGGAGTCTGAGCTGTGTAGTGGGACTCCGCACACATGCACAAGAATATGACATTATTTTATGAAATGTATTCCAGTTAAGGTTTTGTTTGCATGTATGAATTGCAAACTAGCTCACACTGTAAAAGATAAATGACTTCTAAATACATTTGGCACACTGCACTAAGGAGGGTCTAATCTTTTAACCCCTTGAAACGCAAATGTTGAAAGACGTCGAGAAAGTGGAGCCCCTCCTCCAGGGTGGCAGGGTGCACAACAGTAAGGCTGGTATTACAGAGTCCAGCGAGCCTTCTGAAAACTGGACACAGAACTTTCTCCCTCTTTCATTTTTTCAGTCAGGTCTTGCTGTGTAGCCCAGGCTGTCCTTGGCCCTCTGGAGACCTTTCTACGTCATGAACATGCGATTTTCATACTGCCGAACACTTGTACTTCCACAAAGAATGGAAAGTCCTCATACGGGCACTCACGAATGTTCGTTGCAGCTTTATTCCCAGTCGTTGGAGGGTGGAAGCGAGTCAGTGTCGTGTGACATACAGGGACAGACCGGACGCCATCTCTCCACGGCGCGGAGTATCAGCGAGCCGGGCCCAAAAGGGGAGCGAGTGCTGCTAAGCGCGCCGATACAGGCGCGAGCCTTGCAAGTCCTGCTGAGGGAGAGACGCCAGGCACGAGCGGGAGCCGGCAGGCGGGAAGCAGCCCACGGGATGTGACTTCACGTCCACAAAGCGGAAGCGTAGAAGGGCCTGTCCCAGAAAGCGGAAGGGAGGCTGCTCGGGCCTTGGGCCTCCGGGTGGGGGAGAGGGCGGTGCCCTTGCACTACAGAACCGCGGTGTGCCGAGCTGCGTCCGAAGGCCCCATGCCCGATGCGATGATGTGACGCTCCACAAGTGTCGTGGGTCATCGTGAAAAGGACCTGGAAGCTCCAGTCTCAGTTTCTCACGCGTGGAAGGCGCCACGGAGCTTCTTACCTCACCCGGAGAGCGGCGCTGGCGAGGAAGGAGCGTGGGGTGTCAGATCAGGCCCGGGTCCAGTTTGCAGTTCTACCGCATACGTAACCCGCGCCATCAGGCAAACGCTGTCTTCTCGCTGGCCGCCTGCGGTAACCTGGCGTTGTTGGTGTAAGAAATCCAGAGACAGAACATACTTCTGAAGAACGTAAAGGACAGCGCAGGGCATGGCAAACAGCAGCTGCCCCGGATACTGCTATCACAAATCTTTAAATTCTGAGCCCTTCATATTTTCATGTTTTAACATCTATCCCAAAAAAGCCGGATATATCGGGCAACTGAAAGCAATTCTTATTGGCTTCCTTCTTATCTTTCTTAGTGACACAGCTTATAGTTGATGATATTTTGGACTCAGTGAAGCCCAGCTAGGAGTGCTCCAGAGCCGTGGGTCTCAGCCCTGCAAGGCCTCGTGCCCCTTTCAGCTAAAAATAGTTATAATTTCCTTCTCCGACCTGGAATAAAATATGTGCTTAGCCTCACAACTAACCGTACATGTGCTTACGGCAACTGACTCCCTGCTGTGACGGTCACGATCGAGATCTAGAGAAGGAGTGACAGCTCAGAGTGGGGAAGAGCGCAAGGACCGTGCCGCGTGATTGCATGCGATGCAGAGAGCCATGCTGTGGGCAGTCACTCTGGACAGGGCGGCTGCCCGGCGCAGGCCAAGCCTCAGGGTTCTGCTGAGGACACAGGGGCTTCAGCACGGTGAGTGGTGACAGGGGTGGCAGCGCTTGGGGTGCAAAGTGGCTGAGTAAGCGTGCAACAACTTCACTGTCAATTACTTTCATGGCATTCGCATTCTTGGAATTTTCACGGTTTATTAAAGCTACCCGAAGGCGTTTCCTGGTGGCTACACAGGAGACGGAGTTAATAATCAATAGCAGAACAGAGATTTCTCACTGACAGAGGAGTCCAAGGCCATGTTGGAGAGTCACAGATGCATGGGACACCTCAGCTGCTGGGGAGTCTTCTCTGCCCACCGCTGCCACCATCCTGCCCTGCAAGTGCAGGTGGACCTTTGGTCTGTCAGCTGTGCCGCACCTCTGTCCTCCGACTGCTGCCCTTCCGGAGGGGGCTCTTCAGCCACAGCACGGGTGGCCAGGCCCCTGGAATAACAGGAGGCGCCTCTGTGCTGAGCAGCGGATACAAAACAAATCAAGGAAAGCACAGGACATTTCGTTCCCACCTTCCCACATAACTCCGTCCCATAGGGCCCTGGACACGAGAAGGATGATCTGCCTGGGAGACCGGAGTGCCCCTGTGCCCCAGTACGCAAGCCCTCCTTGGACTCCATGCCTGGACCTCACACTCACAGTGATGGAGCCGTCTTGCTTCCACTGAGTCTCCTCATAAGACAGGGTTCCAGCAAGATAAACAGGATTGTTCTGGGTAAAACAAGATCGTCCTGGGTGTGGTTTGTGGCTCAAGGACGTGTATAATGGGGAGCTTGGTCCTCAGTGCACACACATGCGCATGTGTGTGTGTGTGTGTGTGTGTGTGTGTGTGTGTGTTTGTGTGTATGTGTTCATCCCTATGCTATGGGATGGTTGATACATCCTGTTAACCTGAGAAGTTTAGATATTTAACTAAATGACTTAGCAGGAGGCCAGGAGCCTCACTTTGAAGATATCCTCCTCCTGTGCAAGAGGAGACAAGAGGATGGGGTGTGTGCTGCCCCGCCCACACCTGCTTGAAAACAAGGAAGGGAAGGTCTGCTCTCTGGTTTTGCTCCTGCAGCTTCTGCCACCTTGAGTTGCCGCCCCTGCCACGCCACCCCCCCCCCCCCCCCCGAGCCAGCTGATTATGGACTGAAACCTCCACCAACTGGGGGCTAAATAAACCATTCCTTCCTTAATTTGGGGTTTTGGGTTATATTTCTTCAGCAAGGTAAGAAACCAAGATGCTCTGTGTGTGTGTGTGTGTGTGTTGAGGGGTGCTAGAGGGTCCCCAAGTCACTGAGGGGTGCTTGTAGGGTTTGAGTTCGTCTTGTGGCATCCTTTGCCTCATACTCATAAGCAGTGGCTGCTTGAAAACCCGAGCCTGACCCCAGGTCTCCTGCAGGCCTCCTGCCCTGTGATGTCTTGCTTGTGTGTTACCATCAATGTGAAGTCCTCACCAGTGCACGCCAACGAGATGATCTGACCTTGGACTTTTGTCCTCCAAGATCGAAAGCTAAGGAAACTCCTCCTCTCCACCCAGCTTTTCATTATAGTAACTAAAACCAGACTAAACAATGTAAGTGGCATAGCACACAACACACGGATCCTCCAGCCCGTGGAGCCCCGCCAGGGTTCCTGTCCCCCAGTCAGCCTCAGTCCTTAGACGGTGCAGTGCTGCTCTGGTCTTCTGGAAGCCTCCATGGGTGGCCCACAAGTCGCCAACTTTACCAACTGAAAAAATACAACTCTGGCTTTCGAATGATCCAAGTAGAAGTTATACAGGTAGGTTGGAGACTATGAAGAGAGGGCTCCACAGACCCGTGGAAATGGCATCTTTTCTCCATTGATAAGGAGGAAAAGAGCCTGCGAAATAGCTCAGCGGCCTAAAGCACCTGCTTAGGCAACCACAGGGATGACAGTTTGATCCCTGGCACCACATGCTGTGCCAACCACACCAGGCTGAGCCAGCCATAATATAAATAAGGAAATAAAATTATTTTTAAAAAGCAAGAGAACCTGTTTAAGAAAAATAAGGAGGAAACGATGCCACTGACTACCATGAAAGGAGAAACAATTCGATAGTTCTGCTTAAATCCAGTGGCGTCCTTCCTGTAGGCCCTCTGGCTTCCCCTCAGCCTTCAACAGTGTGGAGCTGTGCACCAGGTAGCCTCTTGTTTCTACTGGCTCCTTTCTACAGGGAACAGACCCTTGCCTCATTAGAAGGAAGAACCATGCTGTGTTCAGGTAGCTACATGGACAGTCATAAAAGAAAGGATTACAGTATTTCCCAAAAATACACATTGACCCTACAATGATTAGTAATGACTCATACAACTGCTATGGGACTCAAAGGAAAATCATTTTGCTCAGAATTTATCAACAGCAATAATAATAAAAACAGCCAATTTTATAGAATGAACACTTTATGAATATCAAGATATATGAAAGAAAGCAAACCAATAAAGCAAGAAGCATGCATATTCGTATTTGATGGTATGAATATGCAAATAGTATTCGCTTGTACTTAAAGAATAACAAGAGAATAAAATGGCTGCAATGGCTATCAATAAGGAGAGAGCAGAAACA
>PVJA010028151.1:0-22047 GCA_004027025.1 Myocastor coypus
AAAGAATTTGCACTACAATGAAACACATTCTATTTATATAGGCCAAATCATCTGTGACTTCTTTAGAAGATTATTCAGTGACTGCCTTATTAATTTACATCATTCATTTTTATAACATAGCTACTTATATGCTTATCCTTTTACTATTTTGTGAATTTTGGAAATATGACAATTATTGGGTTGTACTGAATACCTGTTGTCCACTTAGCCATCCCATGGAGAACAGAGATGATTCTCAAAAGGGTGACTGACTCCATAATTGCAATGGAACATTTGAAGTTTAATTTAAGTTATCTGCATGGTTCCATATTTTTCTAGGTATTAAAAATAATATAATTAAAAAATAAAATTAATATAAATGCTGATTGTTTTAGATTTAAAAGAGGAATATATGGCAGTACTGGAGGTAAATATCAAGCCTACTTGGAAAGCATGAAATAGAGTTTTGCTCATGGCTTAGTCTAGAAATAACATTAGCATGTTTACGACACAAAACATCTCTAGATCTCTCTAGCTCTGTACAGAAGGTGAAGGAGGTGCTCATGGTAGCTGAGATTCAGATTTAATTTCCATGAAATTCAGGAGATGGCATGACCCTTGGCAGATACTAGCCATCACATCATTGGTCTCCGGAAATCAGGAGGCGGGCAATTTCAATCTCAGTGCTCACATTACTTTCATAATTAAGGAACAAGACATTTTAAGCAATTATATTGTCAAGTGAGGTCACTGGAAATTTCAAAATTGACAAGCGAAACTTTATTTTTTTTTTTTTTAAGAATCACTTGGGATATTCTCAAAGAGATCTCCCGCAGAGGCCTGTTCAAGTGCTCAATTTGCACTCGGAAAATGAGAACCAATTTACTCACAGAAAAGAATCTGATTTAAGGCTTTCTCTTCTTATGGTGCCCCAGTTAGGCATTCAACTACTAGATTTCATTTTATGCTATATTTCAGACCTTTCATTACTGCTGTAGGAAGAAGGAGCAGAGTCTCCTAATTCTCCATGTGTGATCCTTTTGGGTTGGAAGTTCAGCAACTCTGGTTGAGAAACCTGAGCTAAAACTGCATGGAATTAGATCTCAGAAAATGTACTTACATTTTTTAATCACATGGTATTATCTGCACTCATGTATATCACAAATGTGATAGCCATTATTAGCCATCTTTTCCCTGAACTAATCAATTTACTTTTCTTCACCTTATAGCTACGTGCTTGTGACAGTCCAGCTTTCCCTTTTCACCCTCCTTCCTTTCTGCTCTCTTTCCATTTTGCCTTCTCTTCTTCTCTCTCTCCCTCGCCCTCTTTCCTCTTCTCCTCTCCTCTCCTCTCCTCCCCAATCTCTCTGTCTGTCTTTCTCTCCTCTCTCTCTAAAATAAATGCTATAAGTATCAGTTTTTACGTATTAACGCATCTGGAAAAAATCAAGTTGTTTCCCAAATATCTATTCAGCCTTCCTGCCAATAAGTGTCAGGTACTCACTGTACACTATAGATTGAATGTCTGTGTGTCTTCAAAATTCACATGTTAAAACCCTTAACCTATCTTAACATGATCTTTTGAGTTAAGGATTAGAAAAGTAACTTGCTTATGCGGCTGAAGCTCTCATAATGCAATGAGGAGTTAACACCCCTCTAAAAAGAAGAATTAGGACAATCTCTCTGCATCACACAAGGACACAGCAAGAAGTTCTCCATTTGCAAACCAAAAGAAGGCCTACTCAAGGGACAAAATCAGTGTGTGTTTCAATAGAACAGACAGCCTCCACTGAAGACTTCAGGTAGGGACTTTTAGGATCTGCTATGGTTTGTGTCTAGGTGTCTAAACACCCCCCCCCCCAAAGCCTCATGCAGTCATTTGGTGGCTTCTGGAATTTGTAATTGATTTTTGTGTGTATGGGTTTTGCACCTCACCTGGGGCAGGTGATTTGTATTCAATGTAAAGGAAGAGAAGTTAGCTGCTTGAGCTACTGCTACCTCTCCCTGTGCTCGCTCTCTTAGCTGCCACCATGAAAGTTTGCCTTCTGCCATGTGCTACTCTTTGGAGCCAGTTGAATATAGACTGAAACCTCCAGTAACCGAGCTAAATAAACCTTTCTTTCTCTCATTTTGAGCGTCGGGTATTTGTCCCAGCAATGACAGAAGAATAATTAAGACAGAATCATGGGGGAAACAACCTTTGTCTGGTGAAGCCCAGCTTAGAAAAACCATGGCACAGGGCCACTGGCTTGGTACATTCAGAAGTGACTTCATTCCCTCCACTGAGCTCTACCTCATAAAGGTCCAACATAAGAACTAAAATACATGAGCTTCTCAGCATATAGTTAAGGTCCAAACCATGACAGCATTTGTCTGCAAACCTGGGAAGTACCTGCCTCAGAAGCCACATCAGCTGGCACCTTCATGTGGACTTCGGGCTTCCAGAACTCTGAGAAATAAATGTTTGTTTTTTCAGTCAGTCAGTCTATGGTACTGATTTTGGCAGCTCAAATTGACCAAGAGACATTTCTGCTTAAGCTGAGCACTATCATGGATAAAGTAAAACGTAATTCATCACCACCTTTCTTTAAGAGAGTAAAATGTAGTTGCAGACAGCATATATAATGTGGACAGCTCTAGTAACCTGTTATTTTGAGCAAGATCCCGATTCAGATCATTTATAATTCATCTGTCATTGGATTTTTCAAAGGCAGCCAGAGGAAAAAAATTCAACTAAAATTTTCATAACCAGATCGAGCTCTTTGTTAATAAAGTATCTTAGTTTAACTAATGCCGAATATGTTGAATATGAAAGTGTCTTTTTGTATGGGGTTTTTAAAAATAGTTACATCCAAGCTGAAAACAGAACCTTATTTATGGAGTCCCTTGGGAAGGCATCGCTGTCCTTGGAGATCTTCAGCAATGTCCTCACAACCTGCAGGGGCATCTCAAGGGGCTCAGGCTATTTGGAGGATGTCTGGTCGGGGGGCCGAAGCCCGGCTTGCAGTGGCAGAGCCCAGTTGCCTCTCCGATTCTCTTTCTGTCCTAAAACTCAATGTGATGCTTGAGTGGCTCATTTCCTCCTTAGCTCTTTGGGGCTTATGGATTGCATTGTCCTTTAGAAGGATGACGGAAGTGGCAGATATCACTCTTCGCTCTACTCCGTTCAAACCTCACCTCTCCACTGTAAGTTGCATTAACAATTATTGTTTCTGTCAAAAATTGGAAATGTAATATAACGTGCAGCCCTACTTAGACCTCTCTTCTGGATCACTTTGCACCCCATTTTCACTGGTGGCTTAGGAGAGCTAAGGATTCATTATTATCAACAGGTGAAGGTTGGGTGGTTCCATGACCGGAGAGCCCGAACTGTCAAGTTGGACATGATATGTGGACCCTGCTTGTTATTTTTGCTAATGTCAGAATATTACATGAAGTTTAAAAGCATGAAATTTATATTTGTGAAGTTCAGGACACAAATAGGACTCTGAACTTCAACCTTAAATTTTGTTCTTAAAGATGATAATTATATGTTTGTTTTAGTTAAAATGTCAAAGCAATATAAAGTGTTTGACAGCTGCAGCAGAGAGTGAGTGCTGCAAGAAACATTACCAATCTTAAGGCACACAGGCTTAAGAACACACAAGGTGACACAGCATATACATAAGTATGACGTTTGAGATAGTGCCCTATATGCTTATATTTCATCTCTATCTTTAAAGAGGAGGTGGAATTTTCCTGTAAAAATCAAGACAGTAAATAGTTGAAATTTTGTGGAACATATGGTTTCTGTTGTACCTGCTCAGTTCTGCTGCATTGTGAATACAGCTTTAAAAAAAATGCAAACAATAGCCATGGCAACATTTGAATAAAACTTTATTTATAAAAGCAGCTATCAGGTTAGACTTGGACAAGAAGCGTTAATTTTCTGATCTTGTTCCACAAAGTTATCTAATTATGGATCTCCACGTAACATCTCTGTCCCACTGATAAAATAAGTATTTCTCGCCCATGTTTACTTTACCGGAAAAATGAAAGGAAATTAGAGACTAATACTCATTTCTTTCAAGAGATTAACTTTTAAAGTTTGCCTTTATCCTGATTTTTATTCTTTCCTTTCTTTTGTATTAAAACACTTAATTGGTAAAGTAATATTTACAGCTATTAGAGACTGTTTGCGATGGTTTTGGTGACTTCCAAATTGGGCTCTATTCTTTATCACTGCACACTAAACAATAGAAACTGTATTAAGAATAAATACAGTACAAAATCATTTTAAATTTTGAAGAAAACGATTTCATTATTATAGCATAAACGTATATATCCACATATGGCTAGGACCTTTGAGGACTATCGTCCACCTTTTAACCTATGAATTGCCACTCTGGCATCCTTCCGACATCCCAAGCACACATGGTGCTCTTTCTGGACATGTTTTGTTTTATTTTGCTATATTTAGTACAGAGTCCACAGGGTCTCACTATACAGATTGGACTCATTGTGATCGTCCTGTTTTCAGGCCCCCCAAGAGCCAGAACTACAGACATGTGCCACCAAACCCAGCCTCAGTTAGTGTCTCAGCATGCTCCAGAGGCAGGGCTGGGATGGCAAGCTGGGGACTGAATCCCGTCTGTGCATCTGTTTAAGCAAGTGCTTTCACCTAGTGAGCTGTCTGGCCAGCCTCATACTTGTAATTTACTGCTTTAGTGAAAAAGAGTGATTATATTTATAGTCCTGATAGGTTATTATTATTATCATTATCATGATCATCGTCATCATCACCACTTAGGCAGCAGTAAAATTCTCTCTTCCTGCAGTTTATAAGATAAAGATGAACTCTGACTTGTCCTCCAGGATAGATATGCCTTACCCATAGTGTAAATGGTTGATAACTGCTACAGCCTCTTATCCACAGAATAGAATAAAGCAAGCCAAAACAACCACCTTTGTACCAACAGCACAATGTACCAAGACAAGAATTTTCCAAGTTCTTCAATTTTCTTCTTAAGCTCTGATATCAACTCTCACTTTCACTGTCAACTGATAACCTTTGAGAATACGCAGAATACGCAGTTCTTTGAGAATACGCAGAATCAGTTAGGGAAGATCGCAGCCTCTGCTGTCTCATACACATGCATGAACATTTACATCTCTGTGTTATAGTGAGAAGCTCATCATTTTAAAAAAGGAAGTTGTTACAGTTTGTGTCTAGTTGTCTGCCCAAGGCCTCAAGGAGTCATGGGGTGAGGACTTCTAGAGTTTGAGACTCACCCACACTGGGATTATGGATCTTAGTATTGCTGGGATTATGGATATGTGTACCTTCTCCAGCCTGGGGCAATAGCCTGAATGTATCATAAGAAAGACAGAGAAACAGACTCTCTCTCTGTTGCCCTGGTTGGTCAGTTGCCTCTGCCACCATTTTTTGCTGTTCCATCGCCATGAACTGGATACTCTCTGCCCTGTTCCACTCAGCCTTGCAGCCAGTCAAATATGGACTGAAACCTCCAGTAACTGTGAGGTGACTAAACCTTTCCTTTCCTCATTTTGGATGTCTGGTATTTGTTCGAGCAAGGAGAGAAGAGTAACAGGCAAAAGTAAAGTAAGGCTATTATGAAAGGAGAAATAGATTGATAAATTAACGTGGAAAATATTAGTTCTTCCTATTTTAATCCACATACTTCACTGTTATTGTCATTTTTAAAGGAATTTTAGCAAATCATTCATGTGTATTCAAATTGAGGAAAAAGTATAAAAGGAGCTGAGTCACTGTAAAAACAAAACAGCATCAATGGTCTTAGCAAAATCAAGGTAGTCTGAAAAGTCATTAAAAATATGGCAGAAGTCCAGTAAAAGAAAATTATAATAGGGAGGGAATATCATATACTAAGAGCAATACTATATAGATCGATAGCGAAGAATAAATCATGTATTTTATTTTTAAAGGTTTAGTTTTTGGTGCAGGGTCTCACTGCACAGCTTAGAGCCACAATGATCCTCCTATCTCAGCCTCCCCAGCACTGGGTTCAAGGGAGTGTGTTGTGTCACTACACTCTGTTTTGGTAGACAACACAGCTTGGGGCTACCAGGGCATGTGGTACCTGGGATTGAACCCTGGTCCTTGTGTTTGGCAAGCAGGTGCTTAGACTGCTAAGCTATCTCCCTAGCCTGAAATCATGCGATTAAGATGATGTTGAGGAAGCTACTTCACTATACAAAGAAATAAGCAGCTGAATCAATCCTTCATTTCAGGCTACATACCAGGAGGGACTTGGATTAATTACCTCAGCATAAGATATAAAGCTAATACAAAAACCAGCCAAATATATTTGATAAAGAATCCCGCACACATATCATAGGTAAGGAATTTAAGTTTTGACAGCATCAATATTAAGAACTTCTGTTTACCAAAAAAATCACAAAAAAATTAACACAGAAATGACAGAGGAATTGCTGAAATATCTGAGACACATAAGGAATTAGTATGTGTATTTTCTTGGAGTATCATCTAGTTCTAATTAAAAAAAAACTTGAAAAGAAACTTCTTAAACTGATTAAATAACATTATATGAATCTACGTTTAAGCTTCTTGTTAATCAGATGAAGTTAAATTTTCAAAAATTATATACTGCCTTATTCCCATTAAGTTGGACCCAATGACACATTCATATAAAAACTAAGCTTTAGAGAAAATGATGAAGTGTGCAGATGCTAAGGCACTGGAATTGAAATATATTTAAAATCTTGATGGCCAGCGACGTGGAATTCTTTTTTGTTTCCTGTTAACTTGCCTTGACAGTTAACTTTCAAAATCACAGATAATGAACTATCCTCATTGTACGTTCTCAATTCTGTCTCTTCTGTTACAATATTTACACACTGTCAATTCACCTTAAATGAATATACATATATATTATATATATTATATATTATATATATATTATATATATATAATATATAATATATATATACATATATATATATATATATATATATATATATATATAAAACTTATGGGCCTTCTCTTTGTTTTCATTCCTTTCTAATTATGGCATATTTCTCCTCTCAAATGTCTTTCAGGCAGGCTGGATATTAGGCCTTTAAAACAGAAGAATATTGTTAGTTTCAATTATGGAGAGAGTCTATCTGTTCTAAGGGTCACTGAAGTTTTCAGTCGTGTTCTGAAAATAAATGATATATCTAGTGTGAATGATTCCCTTGCATTACTGGCTTTAAATGGCTATTAAGTTGCGTGTAGGCGTGAGGCAATATTCCTTAAGTCTATTTCCTTTAGTGAGTAGTATAATACATCAGCTTTCTATCATATAAAGGGGCGATTGACTTAGTGATTGATAGACGCACTAGAGGAGAGCTATTCTGAAGGCAGTCATATAAATCTCATTAACAGCAACAATGAGAAGATGGAGGACTTCCTCTATAGATATTTACTAGAAAGGATCAGATATCCAGGATATCCAGATCCATCAATAGTCTTCCATTAAATTCATCTCAGTGTGTAGAATGGAATCAATATTGAAACATAAATGCAAATGTAGAAATTGCTTAGCGCCTCTTTGGAGTGAAGAGAGTCATCTGGAGATAACCCCGTGCATCATCTGTATGTTACCACAGAAACAATACAACAAAGCTGATGCCCTGGGCTCTGAGTTTCTCCGTAGAATCATAAGGAACCCACACCTCACCCTTCCTTCCGTTTTTATGTTTGATTAGAGGATTAAAACATGTTAGTGAAAGAAATAGAGAGTTCACAAAATTAGGACTACTTCCTAACATTCAGGTACTTTCAAGTGCAATTTTAGAGGACACGATAAATCCACCAGTAGACTTTTTTTAAGTTTCCTTAAGCCTCCTGGTTTTGTAAACACTTTCATGTTGACTATTTCATTTTGTCATCAAATCAATCCAGTTGGATAAGTGTAACTTTCCACATTTAGATAAAAGAAGAATAAAACCTAAAGAGATTAAGCACATTGCTCAATAGCACAGAGTAGGCTAGAGGATCTTTGAAAGAAAACAACTATTTTGACTCTCTGCACAGCTATTTTCCCATACTTTCTCACTCATCCCATCCGCTATACCTGCTGCGTAAGTAGATACCTCCACTTCCCCCAGTGCCAGCATTACAAAGATTATGCTGATATGCAATGTAGCTCCCCAAGAGTAAATTTTGAATTTGAAGTTCTTTTTTTTTTATTTTAGGAAAGGGTCTACAGAGCATTCAGGGTCTGACTACTAGCTCAGACTTATAGTGATCCATCTACTTACAGCCTCCCAAGAGCTGGATTATAGGAGGGCACCAACACACCTAGTCTCAATAGCTGTTTCAGTACACCCTGGGGTCAGGGCCAGCACAGCAGGCCCTGGGGATTGAACACCCAACCCTGTGTCTGCATGCAGATGCTTTAATCCACTAAGCTATTTGGCCAGCCCTTTGAAGTTCTTTTTGATGTAAAATACATGTGTATGTATGGGGTCTCTCTCTCTCTCTCTCTCTCTCTCTCTCTCTCTCTCTCTCTCTCTGTCTCTGTCTCTCTCTGTGTCTCTGTGTCTCTGTCTCTCTCTCTCACACACACATACACGTATACATACATACATACACTAACACTTCTTTTAATTAATGGTTAGAGTGCTATCTTTCTGGATGTTTTAGACACCTGCCAGTGTCTGAAAGGAAAAAAACAATGTGATGATGTACTTATTATAAATGACTCAGATAGCTTTACAAAAGCAATAGAATGAAGGTGATTATTATGTGTTTATTTTGTAATAACAGCACTTCTGTGCTTTGCATGCCTACATCTGCATGCACTGTATAGGTTTTGGCTGTCCAACACCAAAGGAGTATATCTTACTCCTTTAAAAAAGTTTCATTACCATATTCAGAGAAAAAAGAGAGAAGCACCAAGCTCTGTGGTGCTCACAGGATGGCATAATTTAAAACAAATGAAATCAAATACAATTTTACGCTGGCATGAAAAATGGACAGTGTGTCTGAAGCTTTAATACACAGAGGGACAGGGCGCCATGAGGGACTGTAATATGCTCCTTAGGATTCACAAAGGAGGAGCAAAAAAGCCATTTAGAGATTGATCAAAGAAAATTATGTAAAGAAAACAGCATTGAAATATTGCGCAAGGAGAACAGAGCAAAGCTAGGAAAAGGGCTCTTTGGAAGTATTCTACCAACATCAGAGCCCTTTGGATTTTCTGGAAACCAATTAGGATGTGTTTACTTACAATAAGAATATTTTCAGAATGACACTTATGTGCGTTTATGTTAGTGACCAGAAGCAACGTGTGATGCTATAGAGAGGGAAGTATTTAACTGAGGAAGCAGCTTTCTCTATTATTGCTACTCCTGAGATACCCCAGGTATTCTCGGAACCAGCATTTCCCTAATTAATTCATGGTTCGACCACTGAGTAGAATGTTATCACAGTGTGTTGAAAATGCATAGAGTGAAACTGAACTCCTTAATTTAATATTTTCACTTAAATTAGCCCAACCTTTGTTTCTCTTCTGACATGATAATAATAGCATAAAGTCGTGCTTGTAGGTCATGGAAGATAATCTCTTAAAGCAATTACCTACTACTTGCGTGTGAAGTGCACACTCAGGAGAGGGCGCTTTCTCATTCGATGACGTCTGAGTTCGTGGCATTGCTGTCTTTGCCTCCTACCTGGGGACCCCCGCTGGCCTTCCTTTCCTTTTTCTTGCTTCTCCAACCTTCTGCAGATATAGTCACCTTGAGTAGGACCATCCAGCTTTGATCTGCTCTGTGGCATTGGATCAATAGATCTGATCAATAGTTCCAAACTCACTTTTCAACTTTCTGAACGGCAGTAGCTCTTCAGCCACTAGAAAAGAAAACTGGTTGTGCTGACCGTTTTCTCCTGTAGTGAAGCGGGGCCTTACTTACTCTTCTATTAGGTTACCATTTTTAATTATAGAATTAACACACATAGCCTGTATTACTCTTCCTTTCCTGTTAGTTGTTCAGCTCTGACAGTCACCAAGCATTAATACAGAAAGAGCCATGAGAGCCTTGCTAAATATTTGATATTTCCTTTCCTGGATAGAAGTAAAATGTCTTTCTGAGCTCACAAAACATCAATTTCTCCTGATGAAGGGTTTCATTCTCTTTCGCTGGACAATAATACACTGACCCTCCTTTGCTCATATGTCAATAAGGTCGAGTTTTTGGGTTTTTTTGCTGAGCTGCTACTGTTTGTCTCAGGAAACTCATTATTGAATTTTTGTCTGTCATGTTTTTAACAACCAACGTATTTTTATTTTAATTACACCTGAAAATTTTTTACGTGCTTATGTTGTGACAATGCATATGGGTATGTACGCACATTTAAATTGTTACGCCTGTAATTTAAGAGCACATAATGAGATACAATATTGTTTATCCCACTTATGAAATGAGGTTATGATTAGGCTCCCAGAGTTAAATAACTTCGCTGCACAAAGCAGTTTAGGGATGATTTTGTCCTACTGTCTTTTTTTTTTTTTCTTTTTGGCTTTTTGAGACAGGGTCTCACTATGCAGTTCAGACTGGCCTTGCGCTCACTTTTGTAGCCCAGGCTGGTCTCGAACTCACACCGATCCTCCTGCCTCAGCCTCCCAAGTGCTGGGATTACAGGCGTGCGCTACCACTCCCGGCTGTCCTACTGTCTTAAAGGTGAGAATATAGTAAAATATTCTATGTAAATATACCATTCTTCATGTTTTCTGTTTGCCTGCATGCTTGAATGCAGAGAACCATCCACGCTGACTTGTAATTTCACTGATATCAAGTCTGAAGGCCTCCTCAACCAATGGCAAACCCTGGGTTCAGGGCAGTAATGAGTAGCCCAAGGTCTTTTATTTTTATCTGGCACTTCAAATTTATTTATACAGTTTACTTATTTCACTTTGAAAGGATAGAGATAGTACTTATTATAGGTTAGATTGCAGTATAATTTAAACGTATTTCAAAAAGATATTTGACTTGTGGAACAGCAAATGACCATTTTAGCACAAGTCCCCACTAAGGGCAGAAGAGCCTGGGCTACTGTGGACACCTCTGCAGATTCACACTACTACATCACGCATTTTGCCATTGTCTGAATTCCAAATTGCAGACAGAAACCTTATTGATTTTATTTGACAATATATGCTTGTGTATCACCTGCCATTGGATGATGATGATGATGATGATTTTGTCTTTTCTGAGACAGGGTCTTGCTGTGCAGTTCAGGCTGATCTTGAGCTCACTTTTGTAGCCCAGGCTGGTCTTGAATTCACACTTATCCTCCTTCTTCAGCTTCCCAAGTGCTGGGATTATAGGCATGTGCCACCATGCTTGGCTACCTATTGGATTATGACCAATTATTGTCATCTTACTTTGCAAGGGCTCGTCAGCCCAGAGCTGCTTCTGTGGCTATCAGTTACAGGGGACTGCCATGATGCCTGGCCAAATGTGCCAGATCTGAACTCCTTTTCCAAGAAAAAAACAATCCTACCTCTCTCATAAATGTCTCTGTCAATTGCCTCAGTGCAGCTTCCTTCCTAGAGAGAAGTCCAGAGACACATGTTTCCTACCAATAGAAAAATGCAGTCAGGGTTATAGCCCTTCAGCATTCTACATCCAAAAAGAGAGTCTGGATCCAGATGTGGAGAAAATTGTGTGTAATGAATGCTTATAGTAATGGAATAATGTGAAATTTTAAACTTGGGAAATTTGAAAAAAATTTAATGGCATTCTGGTTTACATGAAATTGGTACAATAAAAAAAATGAGTCTGAATCCTTTTAACAAATTCATTGAGAACAAATGCAGAAATAGGGTTCTTCCAAACGAAGTATACTACATGATAGAATAGTAACCATGATATCAAATATTGTCCTTCCACTGTTTTATACAGAGAAGAAAATGGACTGGGAGGTGAGACCTGATGTTTCTATTTCTTCATTAGACGCCAGCAAGTTTTCTTTTTATGATGAGCTGGAGAGAAACCCTCCAATGTGTAGGTCTAAAGTCCACGATTCCACCCTCAGTGCTGTTGCAGCAGAAGCAGCCAGTTCAGAGACATGTGGGCGATACTGTGTTCCAGTGGAATTCCACAACAACAGGCAGCGAGGGCGTTTATCCCACAGGTTGTAGTTGATTTGTCCTGAAGATCTACACACAATGTACCCTTCTGGCTTTCCAGGATAGCTAGGCCACATGGGTGAAGGCAAATGACAGATGCAGGCTTGTCACCTATTCGGTTTTTATGTGGCCTTCTCCTTGCTGTTAAATGTGCATTACAAGGCGTGCTCAGTGGCACACAGCTCTAATTCTACAAGTGGGAAACCAAGGCAGAAAATGGAAAGCTTGAAGCCAGCCTAGACTTTACAGCAAGTTCAAGGCCTGCGTGTTCCATATAAAAGATGCTGCTCAGGGCCTGCCAGATAACTCAGTGCACTAAAGTGCCTGCTTTGGCAGAACACAAGGGCTGAGGTTCGATATCAGGCACTACAAGCCATGCTGGCCCTGCCCCCAGGGCACACTGAGATGGCCACTGAGACTGGGCATAATGGTGCATGCTTGTATTCCCAGCACTAGGGAGGCTGAAAACAGGAAGATCACTACAAGTCCAATCTATGTAGTAAGGCCCTCTAGACCCTATACTAAAAAAATATATATTTGGAAAAGTTGCTGCTCCATTTTGGCAGAGCATAGATGATTAAAAGCCTCAGTCTGTGCTGTTTCAAATAAAATATATAAACAACAATAAAATAAACAAGTGTAGTACTGTCTTGTTAGTTTGTATTACCATGTCTCTTGAAAGAATGATGTCAAGAGGAGACAAATATCCCTTGGAGCACTGCAGAATCAAGCATTAGGGCCTCGCTTGCTTTCATTAATGGCAGGGCTCACCAAGGCGGAGTTTCTGGTGTGAGACCCTGCAGAAGTTGGCATTGTTGGAGGTAGTAAAGGGATTTCACTACCTAAAAGTGTGCCAATTTCACTGTTCAACAGCTCTTTGGAAAAATCTTGTGGAAAATCATGGCCATTTTGCCAAATTCATTCTGTCACAGGTAAGTATAACAGCTGGAGGTGCTTATTCTAGTTATTCGCATTTTTGAGTAGCCAGTGTCTTGGCCTCTCTGTCCTCTTCTTAGCCTTGGTTAGTAGGTTGGGTTTTAGAATCTTTAAGAATTGAGTGTGAATTCTGACATAGGGAGATACTCATTGCAATCCTTGGGAAAAATAGTAGATGCTGCCTTTCTGTTTATGTTGTTCAAAAAAACGCAAATAACATCACCTATAAAATGGGTAACTTGGAAATTTAGTTATGGAAATGAACTGGCAATATTTGCTCACCAAAGCGCTTTATTTGAATCACTTTGGTTACTATTGTTTGTGAAAGGAGAAGAGGTCAAACCGTTATACAACACACGATGCCCTTTGTATGTGCGGAAACGTTTTGAAGGTTCTGTTAGAAACGGGTTGTTTTGCCAGGCGTGGTGGTGCACGCCTGTAATCCCAGCACTCGGGAGGCTGAGGCAGGAGGACTGGTGCGAGTTCGAGACCAGCCTGGGCCACAAAAGTGAGCTCAAGGCCAGCCTCAACTGCATAGCAAGACCCTGTCTCTAAAAGACAAAAAAAAAAAAAAAAAAAAAAAAAAAAAAAAAAAAAAAAAAAAAAAAAAAAAAAAAAAAAAAAAAAAAAAAAAAAAAAAAAAAAAAAAAAAAAAAAAAAAAAGAAACGGGTTGAGTTTTGATGGAGTCTACACTCTAGCCGAGCTGAAAGGTAGTGAGAGCACCCCTGTCTGCAGGAGCAGCACAGGGCTCTTGGGTGTGATAAATCTCAGGATCTTTGATTCACGTCTAATGTTTGCTCCAGAGTGATTTTTACCAACCTCCCTAGTAATTAAAAATCTAGAAGCTGCCCTTTCCATAAGGAGTGATAGGGAACCATTGGTTCAAAGATTTCTGCTGTGGTTTACTAATAAATTTCCTTTTCTGACTTTCTAGAGTCTATTTACTTTTCTTTATTTTCTAAGAATGGGATGTTACTGTTTCTCCAGTATCACCTTCCATGGGCAAATTTTAAGCTCATAAATACATACATGGGAGACCTAACTGAAAGAATAAGCTCAAAATAATGCCTTTGAAAATCAGTGTGTAAGAAAACTGATGTTGAAAGACAATCTGAATTGCATCTTAATCCAGGCATGCTCGCTGTTTAGTCTAGACATCGTGATTAAAGATGATTATGTCAGGGCCTTAACAAGCTCAACATGTGTCCTTCAATTTAGTGGGGTTTGTAGAAATCATTTTCTCTTCAACCCCTAACATCTGATTACCCCTCC
This sequence comes from Myocastor coypus, assembly GCA_004027025.1. Lineage (NCBI taxonomy): Eukaryota > Metazoa > Chordata > Mammalia > Rodentia > Myocastoridae > Myocastor > Myocastor coypus. The sequence goes on from PVJA010028151.1 coordinate 14,347, forward strand.
ATCTGGAGGAAGAAATCCCACAGAGGACAGATCTGCGAACTGAAGTCAAATAAAATTTGAAATACAATTCTATTACCAAACTCCACAGATCCGGATTTTAATTCCACCTCGATATTTTTAGATTACTGCCTTAGACTGAGGGCATCTCAGAGGCAACAGAGGAGGGTTTTAACACAAATGTGCAGAGCCAATAAATTCATCAAATTTTCTTCTTCGAGGGATAGGTCCAAACCGAACTTGCCTCAGTGCTTTCCATGGTCAGGGTAAGCGACATACACGCCGCAGCACAGAGAGGGTGCGAGCTGAAGCATCTTTTCTCTCAACTGTTTGGAAGTGACACAAGGTAGCTTTCTTCCCGCTTGATGATTAACTTGGTGGATCCAGCATATGCTGGGCTGCAGTTCAGAGCAGCGCTGGGAGCACTGGCAGTCGCTGCGGCTGCAGAACAGAACACCTGGGAAGAGGGAAGCTGGCTTTTCTGAAGACTGCACCTCCTGTCACAGACCACAGGAAAGCAAAGGATGGAGACTGCTTTGAGGAATAAACTGCCAGGTGACAGTCCCAGCCAGCAACAGCAGACACCCGGGGTGATGAATTGGATATAAAGCACGCAGGATTTCAAGGCAGAGCGACGGAACAGAGCTAAGAGGCAGAGAGCATTATCAAAAAGAGGAATTGAGGGGCTGTCCTGAAAGAGCTACCGCTCAGGAAAGGGAGCTTTCCGGTCCTCAGATGTGACAGGAAATGGTGCGGCCACAGGGCTGAGGGAAGAGAGTGCCAGAGGTGCCATGCTCCTGTGCACTCCGTCCTGGCCACACGGAAGCCTCGGGGCTGGGCTGTGGAAGGACTCGTGGAAGGGACGGCGAGGAGCTTTGACAGCTGCCACTCAGTGCCCCTGCTCCGTGATCCGCTGAGTTCAAATGCCCCCCACTATTACTGCTTATGTGACACTTTCCACATAAACCCTTACAGAAAGTAAAACAAATAAACAAACGAACAAAACCACTCCTCTCACTTGAACTGGGACCCAATTCTGTGCTGTTGATGGCTGCCGAGAGGCTGGGTCACGTGATTATCATTCTCTTGAGTAACTGGATGGAAGGCGCCGCTGCGTTACGACTGATACTTAGAAATTCATGTTACTCTGTATCACTTGTAATTTTTTAGTTTTAATTCTAATTTGTACTCTCTAGGAGCGAGAGAGAAAGAGAGACAGAGATAGAGAGAGAGAGAGAGACAGAGACAGAGACAGAGAGGCAAACGGTCCCATCCTCGGACCTCGGACCACATGCAACCCTCACCCCACCCCAGCGTCCTCATCCTACACTTCTCCTCACCGCAGCTTTCCTGGGAGCCTTTCGCACTTAGTTACCACCACTCTGACCACACTTGGGGTTTCACGCAGCCAACATAGCTCAACTCCCTGTTTCTCTGAAACATTTATTAAAGTAAAAATTGATCTCCATATTGCCAAACACGTTAGACATTCTTCTATAGGAATCTTACTCTCTCTCTCTCTCTCTCTCTCCTTGAATTATTTTCTAATTATTACAAAGCCTTCCTCACTGATCTCCAAAATGTTCACAGTCACACGAGCAGCTCTCACTGTCTCTTCATCTCTTGCCTCCCCAGTCTTCAAATCCTGGCCACAGGCTTTCTTTTCCTTCCCCTTGGGATGCGCACTCCTCATGCCGAGTCATATTTCTTGTCCTGAGATTCTCGGTGGAATCAAGCAGGACATGATCCGCTACTCACTGTGCAATGCCCTACAGCAGAATACTTAACTTCTCTCAGGACTCGCTTTCCAGTCTCATCTCAGTTCATGGTACAGCTATCCTGCAAGTTGAGAAGGCCAAAAGAGTACGAGGCATTTTCCGATTTTTCATTTTCAAATTGTCTATTTTCCATTTCCTTTGGTTTTACCCGGATAATATCACGGGGTTTCCCCGGTGCCCTGTATCTCTATTCGCTAAACTCCGCAGCTCGGTCCCTGCTCTCATTCCTCCTGGTCTGCCCACCTCTGCATCTCACTGAAGACACCTTCCAGAATTAAAGTGCAGATTATGCCCCACTCATACTCAAAACCTCTTGCACCAAGGCAAAAATTCTGAACTCCAGCTGGGCTACGACTTCCCCTTAATCTGACCAAGTAGAGGCGGTCATGTCCAACCTCACCTTAGGCCAATTTCTTCTCTTTTTGGGTTTGTTCCTGGCCTTCTGGCTTCAGTCTTGGAGCACACCAACTTTTTTTTATTGCTTTCAACCATTTAAATGTGCAGCTATGCTCACGTATACACCTAACCCATGACTTCCTGCTCTAGCTCGGCAAGGCGTGGTTAGAAAGATGATTCCTTGAGCAAACCTCATTCAGGAATTCCAGTTAATGTACATATATTTTTTCCTTTGTTCATCTTTATCTCTTTAGACAAGATTATAAATCTGGAATGTTTTAACTTTATTTTCTTATTACCATATATATTTAGCATGCTGTTTAGCATACTAAGTGCTCAATAGATGGTTGGGGAGGAAAACACATGTAAAACAAAGAAAGAAAATTGAATGATTATGTAATGAATTTTGGTTTTTTTATTTACTTAAGTAATTTATTTTTTTTAAAAAAAAACTTTTTAATTATATCCAAAAAAATTGGCACTGTGAATGTTTAGTACTATGAAGAAGTAAGTTTTGGATTACAGATTTAGCTGCCTGGCAGGGGTGAGGCTTGGACTTCTACTCCCAGTATCTAAAATAAAATAAAATAAAATAAAATAAAATAAAATAAAATAAAATAAAATAAATATAGAAAGAAAGAAAGATAAAGAAAGAAGACTTTCTATTCTTTAATATGCACGAAATCCTCAAGAAGAAGTCACACCAGCAAGAGGACTCGCTGATCACTGAGACATCGCAGATTGGTCTCAACAAAACTCGCCACAGGACAAGCCCAGGATGAGCTGGTTCTCCCTTCCGATACCTGCTGATCACTTTTTAGCCAACCATCGTCCCTTTGCACATATATCCAAATCTTTAAAAAGTACCGTCAAAGATTTTGTTTGGAACGGTAACATTCCCATGGGTAGTTACAGTTTAGTAGTTTGGTCTGTCAGTTAGCTATCTACAGAAGGTTTAGCCAGTAAAGACATTGCCTGCATCATCAGCCACTTAAATCAGTGAACTGATCCTGCGACAAGTCAGCTCTCAACAGAATTGAAAGCAGAGGGTCCCAAAGCCACTTTATGTTTTGGATGGATTGTTTCAATTCCACAATTTATTAACTGCATCCATGGAATATCCACTTATAATCATTTTTGCAGAGAGCAGGATTCTGAGACTACCCTGCTCTTGGGCTGCTTTGTCCTAAATTGTGTTGAATCTATTGCTCAGCTCTTGAGAGCCAGGAAGATGTTTCAGACTCACCCATTGTCAGAACTACATCTTCAGAGCTTCAGCACTGTCCAGATATCATGGGCCCCTCCCGGGCAGTACTCAACAACAATTCAGAAAGAAATATTACAATACAAGGAAAGTGAAATAAAATAAGTGCTCCGTGCAAGATTTACTTTCATGAATTTCAAAATTCTGCATGTTTTAAAGATATTTTCAAGGTTTTAGAAAGGCTTGCTGTTAACTTGAAAATTAGCAAAAAATTATTCTTTAGAAATTTCTGAGTCATACGATGAAACTTAGCCTTAGTTGCGCAAAAGGAATAAAAAAATAGTTTTTCAAGTCTGAAACTCTTTGCAGACCATGTGTATATGTCGTAAATGCTGTAGTTTAACCTTTTTGTCAGTTTGGTAGAACTAGTCTTGGAGCATTTCTTGGGACATTTTCATGGTGCTGGAGATATTTCATGAATCCTGAACCTTTTGAAAATATTCTCTTTGTAATGTTTTTCATAAAGCGTGTAAATACTGTCTTCTCATAGAAAATATTCTCCACGAACTATTTGGAAGCCTTAGGAGTTTGAAACTGCGTAGCACAGTAAACTTAGGTGAGACAATTTATGTACTATGATAATGATAATAAACAGAAGCATAGTACCGCTATTCATAGCCTTGTGGACACAGCGTCCTGTCTTGCACTGGACTCGGGCTGTGCTTAGGTTAGTGATTATTTAGAAATTTCAGAGAGACTTATGTTCTTTATTCCGACACTGACCTCTAAGGAATCTCTAGCTGAGAGAAAGACACTTTTTGGTTGTTCTTTATTATTTTTTTACAGATGTTTTTCCCTTCACACGCAGAACAAGTAGTCTCTTAAAAAATTACCCCTCGGCCAACACAGTTTGTTTCATCTTCTCTGTTTTCCGGCTGTTTATGGCAATCTGAATAAATGATTCAAACTTTTTTCCTTTTGGAAGCCATTGTTATTATGGCTGGTTAAATGTATATATAGTTATTTCTCATTAAAATTAATAAAGTAAAAATAAATAAATAAATATATCAGATAAATATCCCTCCTCTACTTTCTATGTGGAAAGAAAGGAAACTAAAACCTGTTGCGCATCTGCTACTTAGAAGCAGAAGCATCACACCACGCCTGCGCAGTTTTATCACTTACGGCCCCAGCATTTATCACCACGTTACTGTTTGTTTTTTTTAACTACTTTAATGTAAAAATAAAATGGAAGGTAACTTTTAACAATAACAAAGGTATACGAGTTCTTCATTTGGGGCACGTATTTTTTAAAATTATACCTAGAACTGTTCTTTGACATAATAACCTAGACTTCTATTATTATTAAATCTGCTTCTCTAGACCACTAAACCCAGTCACAGAGAGTGAAGGACATTTCCTCAGGTTGAGAAACATAGCAAGTGGCAGAGGTGAGCTGATGACCAGGTAGCCCAAGTACTAGGCAGTCTTGCCTAGTTTAGGGTCCTCTTAAACAATCATTTATATTAGCTTTTTTATGTGGAATTTTAATAATTTAGAAACTGCTATTAGTTTTCTTTATAAATGTATTTAGTTAATGATGTATTCACACAATTGGTCAATATAAGTACAATTTTTTGTTTTATTAATGTTTGAAACATCAATCAGTTTTATTTATCATGCAGTAACTAGGCAGTATTCTAAAATATGATATCACTTAAAACCAATAAATAAATATTCATTTATTGCTCACTATGTTCTAGAATTTTTGAAACATTTAATTCTATTTACCTGAACCTAAGAGGTACTGTACAAAAAGTGTTTATAAGAGTTTTAAAGGCTCAATAGTATTAGAAATAGGCTAATGTTCCATCAATGGTAGTTATTCCTAATTATGGTAAAGTTAATGAAAAAATATTTTTAACACAAGCTGGATTACAATTAAAATCCAATAACAGTTCATTCACTTTGAATGTAAAGTCTTCTAATAATACTTTCAAGCCAACCATGTATTCTTGTTTATAATTATTATGGTCAGTTTGGATCTTGAGTTTTAAAAAAACTTCATTATTAAGTCATTTTGTTTTATTTATGCATATTTCAGTGTGGATTTAGAAATAGCAGGAAATTTCAGTAGGTCTTTTTTTTTTCTTTCAGAACTGAGGGTCAAACTGAGGACCTTGCACATGTCAGGTAGGCACTTGTGCCCCTGAACTGCCTCCCTGGCCCTTCTATAGATTTTAATTTATATACAAGTGCCTTGGAGGAAAGCAAGCAACCTAACAGCAATGTGGGATGCTGAGGTTTAAAAGGTCAGCAGAATAAGGGACAGGTTAACACTGTGCTCTTTCCCTCATGGGTATGGGGCATGAAATCATAACACTTTACATTAAAAAAGAAAAACTGTTGACAAATGTTAACTAGACATTCATCAGAAAAATCCTGGAATACTAAGTGCTCAGTAAGTACTATTGAAAGTAACTATCGGAAAGCCTCATTTTACCCACCCGCCCGCGTGCTTGCTAGTGCTGCTTCTGAATGTCTCTACCATCTATCGAATGATGTGAGTATGCTCCTTGCCCCTAAGTGTCTCCCTTCCTAGAATTAGCATGAGATTTTCAAGTAAATCAAAATCTGCAATTCCTAAGGAAGATAATCTATAACAAAGTCTTTCATTTGTCTGGACACAGTGAATTATCTAGTACTTTTCCCTTGTACATATAACCTGACATTAAAACCACTAGAGTAACAGATTCTAAACAAAAATCTAATTCTGAAACATAAACCGCTTAGTAATTACCATTATCTTGTGGTCTAATTTAGTTCACTAAGAGAAGGCATTATCTACAGTGCATTTGTTCCTAATGCCCAGCTCTTTCAGGAAACCAAGTTCCAGAAGGAAAGAAAAAAAGAAACAAACAGATCTTTTGTGAGGTACTTGATGAGTTTCTGTGTTTTGTTGGTTTGTTTGCTTTGTTTCTTTTTGTTTTACGTGGGTAAGCATTTTGCTGTGAAAACAGTAGATTATTTTTGCATCAGTTCGTCACATCATCAGGTCCATTGTTTTGTCTTGCATATGTGGGAAAATAGTCAAAAAGCTTTCTTGCCTACCATATTAAAATAGCAGGCATTAAAAGTTCTGAAAACAAACAGTGCGGCCTACACGATTACGCACTGGACAGAAGAAGAGGGGCTCAGAAAGCGAGTGAGTGAAGCTAAAGTTATAAAGAAAACTCAGAGTGGAGAGAAAATTTTTAACTGCATGCATGCACTACTGGTACGCAATCTTATGATAAAAAGTCTCACTTGAAATCATCACGTAGAGTCCTTCATTAAGTAATTAGCCACTACGGAAAGTCAGTACGGAGCTGCAACAAGCTCTGCAGAGAGTGTGATTCTACAATCGATCTGGAGCCATCATTTGTGAGCTGAAGATCTACTGGAAACGTCATCAGCATAAAGTGCTGGTTTTATTGGAATTTTTGGGAGGCTCGAGCAGCAGAAAGCCAAGAGCGGCAAGAAGATTGCAACCCTGAAGCACACATGATCCTCTGAGAATAACAGAGTCTGGGTGACAGGGGGCCAACTTGGAAGGAATACACACACATTGTCATCGTGTCACCCTTGGTGTTGGCCCAGCATTCAGCCATTTCAAAGACTTGCCACAAATGTAGGACAGTGGGACTTAGGCCGTCAATAGGAAATCACAGTTTCTGCTTTGTACCTGGGGTGACTCAAGTTATTTTCAGGACTACTTTAAACAATGGGCTCCAGCAGTCTACATGGAATTCAGTTACTAATTTCCTTTTTCTACAGCTTTGTAAGTTTTTCTGATAATTAGTAATGGACGTTTGCTGACTGGAGGTTTTGTTATTGTAATTCCACGAGTTTTAGTGTCCAATCCACTAAAATGTCTTCTAAAATGTCTGGCGGGGAAGTCAGCAAGTTTTTCTTCAAGAATAACAGAAATGAGCTCAAGCTCTATGATCCATAGAGGGTCAGTTGCGATCGTTTACCTCTCCTTCCTGAGAGCAAAAGAACCTCTGAGGATGAGGCTTGATGATATCAACTTGGGATCTGGCTACAGAGTTGGTGTGATGCACCTCAGGTGGGCTTGGTGGATCACAGAGGCTCAGCTTGGGCCCCTACCCGGTCTTACGCTTTCATCTCTGGCATTGTTATGCTCTTGCTCTAGTTCTGGGCTGCCCTGGTATTTCTGACTGGGTGCCAGGTCACCATGGGCTGAATCCCCTGACACCATGTATTCAATTAAATCTTTCCTTTCCTCGATGCTTACGCATGGGAACCCTCACAGAAAACACCAAA
>PVJA010028152.1:0-12161 GCA_004027025.1 Myocastor coypus
AAAAAAAAAAAAAAAAAAAAAGAAATGTGGATTTAGAAAGGTTAATGTTTAGTTGTTTGATCAATCTTATATAACTATATGTATTAATCTAAACTGATCCGATGATGAAAATATGTAATATAACCATTGTTAAATTTAAACAATAAAAGAATTGGAAAAAAAAAAAAAGTTCTCAGATGAAACCTTAATTCCTCATTTTTCAATTAAAATAGAAGGAAAGATGTTATGCTGTTTTGGAGTTCTATCTTCCTTACTACAGTATTAAGTCATGGGCCTTCATTATTCTCCAAATGAATATGATACTGTTGGATACTGTTGCATTCTCTTGGGCTGCTTATATGGGGTAGCTTCACATTTTTTTTTTTTTTTTGAATTTGGTTTTGGGGCTTTGTCTTTTCTCTACCCATACTTTTTCCATTGGATTGACAGTTATGTTCTGAACTTCTTTAGGTCCTATTATATGAAAGGAAATGAAAAAAAGTTATAGACTGTTTTCAGTCATACAAAATGAATTTTTAAAAAATACAAAAATGTTTAAAATCCAACTTTCTAACATTTTACATTAATTTATAGAATTTTTCTTTTGGAAGAATGTTTAGTTGCACACTGCTTCAAGTTAGAATATTTTGTGTTGATATCACTAAATGTGATGTGTCTATCTTTGTGTGCATACCATAAATATATTTTGAAATACAGACTCTCATTTTCTCTTATAAAAATGATACCCCATGCTTTATATTATGTTGTATGCTTTTATAAATACTGCAGAATAAAAAACAAAATAAGCAAAAACAGTAAATATCAGGTAAGTGCAGCAAGAAACTTCTGACCCTAACATTAATGGTAATGCTGGTCTCCATGGCAGCATGCCAGGCTTCAGTACTACATTTTCAAGCCAAGCATGGAAAGTTCTTAACTTAAAAACCAGCCCAAATATGGAACCTCACAGATGCTTCTCCTCATACCTGACAGTCATCATTAGTTTGTGGGTACTTGTCCTACAAATCTTTTTGCCAAGTAAACCATGAGATAGCAGTGAATGAAGCAGAAAGTTTGTGTAATGACTACAAAAGGAACACCTACCAGAAATTCTTAATAATGAAACAATAATAAAAGTTTAAACTATGTTCTGTATTTGAAAGCCAGAAGAATATAAGGAAACAAATCTTTCAGAAAGGAAATACTGGAGAGAATGAAGGAACTAATAGTTTTTGGATATTTCTCTTTCTTATTCAGTAAGCTGTACTCTATTGAGGCATTGCAGCTAGGCAATACCTATTGGACATTTTCTCTGGTCTCAAGAAGCACGCACAAACATGTATGCGTATATTTGTAATCTAACTGAATGGTGCTTAATCAGTCATTTTGCAGATAAGGATTTTGTGTAGTGGGAAGCAACAGCGGTAATAAAATAGGTTCCCATGAGAACTCATGATGTATAAAAATCAATGAGAAAAATAAATGAGAAACAAAGGAAATGAGAGATTCTTCATGGATTTTTGTTGCTGTTCAGACTATGTATACTTCTGTAAGTTAAGCAGAGATCCATTTGACTCATAGTTAAGAAAGGGTGTGTCCTTTGAATCTGTCACCCCAAATTCATGTATTGGGAACTTCATTCCCAAATGTATATGTTGATGGTTTTTGAGGTTGACTGAGGGACAATAATTAAGGTTAGATAAGGTCCTGGAGTGAGCCCCTCATAATGATACTAATGCTTTTATAAGAAGAGGAAGAAGACCTGAACTTGAATACTGCTTCTCTTACCACGTGGGCTACATTACTTTATCAATTATCCCACTGTGGTGTTTCGTTACAGCAACCTAAAATAAACTAATGAAAAATGAGATAGAAACAAACAGAGCTGCCATAGATGCTATATAATAATGTCTATTTTCTATAGAAACTTCCTTTAAAAAATCAAGGGCTGAGGAGGGTTTGTCATCCCACAATTGTATTGTGAAATGCTAAAATTATGCTCAAACTTACATTAAATAGACAAGATCAATGTGCTAGGAGTGGAGGTAAATAAGTCTCACATGTGCTGAAGTTTTCCGTAATTCTCAGTTGTTTTCCCTTTAGGAACAATTTGAACTCCTCTAATCTTTCTTTCTTTCTTTCTTTCTTTCTTTCTTTCTTTCTTTCTTTCTTTCTTTCTTCCTTCCTTCCTTCCTTTCTTCCTTTCTTTTAAACTAAAAACATGTACCAGTGACTCAGGACAAATAATAACATTTCTTGTATTAGAAACCTAAATTTAGGAAGAATAGGATTTATTGTCATTTAAATGAATACTACCCAAAAGCCTTATATTATATATTTTCCTATTTTATGTTTTGAAATGGATTCCAGCTATTTTCAAATGTTTTTTCAGTTTTTTATGTATCATGTCAAAATGTATTTGTTTGGTTTCTTTCTGTCTTTATGGTAAAACAAAAGCCAATGATTTTAAAATAAGTTTAAATAATCCATTGTTTAGACTCAAATCCTATTTGCTTACAACAACTGACCTTGTGAGTCACCCAGGATCAGTGGAAGTCATCAATCCTTCTTTACTTTCATAATTTGTATAGGCTAGATTTGTAATGTACCCTGAACAAGAAATAATGTGTTTTTGAAAAACCTTATTCAAAAATCACTTATACATTTCAAAGGCAATCCATAATGGCTTAGTATGTGCCTTGCATTCTAGTAGGGATAGGGGATGAAAACAAAACAAGTCTCTGATATTATGGCGCACAGGGAGAGAAACCAAGTAAACAACTCATTTCTAGAACCATCAACACAAATTTTATGGCATGCAGTACAATAGATTCCTATAATTGAGTTCAGTGATTCAATTCATTATGACAAGAAGCACACATCAACCAAAGGCACAGAATACTCTCTGAACAACATTCACTGTGCTGGACACCAGATAGCAGACAGGAGAGGCTTCCCTGAGCATCGTGATTGTTTTTGCCATATCTTCAGTGCTGAAATCAATATCATTGCTTCTATATTGAACATTTCCTTGAATTGAGAAATGTTACTGTGCTCAATTCCAAGAGTTCGTTGAATCTTTTTACTGTGTGTTACTTAAATAATTGTTAGTGGAACATTCTTTAAGGAAAAAAATACCCAATCATGAATATCCAATTAGATAACGGAACTTGGAAGACGGAAAAAGAAAACTTAAGTTCATAGACCAAAAAATTAGAGAAAAATAAGGGCTATAGAGGTAGCCAATATTTTGATCCTAGCCCTCCAATGTCAGTGAGGACTCAGGACATAAGAGAACCTGTACTGTAACATCCTATAATTCAGTGGCGTCCCAAATTTTCTGTTCAAGGAGATTATGGAGCCACAGAGGAAAGTGATTGACAATATATAGTGCATCTAAAGAGAGTCACCTAGAAAGGAAACATTCTCCCAAGCTTTCACAGAAAGCAAACTGGTCAAGCAATAGCCATGACTCATCTAGATGGCTGACGCTGACTACAGTTCTACAAAGCGATGTATATGGTTTCAAGGTAAATCCTGAGGAGATTTGACTGGCCTGGTCAGATACAAAAGTTACATGTTTTGTTATATAGGTTTTGCTTTAGCTTGGCCTTAACTATCAGAAAAGTTTGGCCACAAGGTATAAACAGTAAAGACAGAGTAGTATGCTGAGCTATAAAAAGCCCAAGTCAACAGGTTCTTACATTGCCAGTTCTGCTAATAACCCACTACTATTATGGAAGATTGTCCTATACATACAACTACTTTCTCTTAGTTCAATGATAATATGATAATAAATATTTGTACTGATAGTGGTTTTTTTTTTTTTTTTGAGGCAGGGTCTCGCTGTGCAGTTCAGGCTGGCCTTGAACTCACTTTTGTAGCCCAGGCTGGTCTTGAACTTGCACCGATCCTCCTGCCTCAGCCTCCCGAGTGCTGGGATTACAGGCGTGCGCCACCACGCCCGGCTACCAATAGTGTTTTTAAAAATTATCATGTCTATATCTTGTACTCTGAACAACTACTATGAAGACAACATGCATTGTATTAATTATTGTGAATGTCCTTCTAAAGTGTTTTGAAAATGTTTCATTGTTATTTATTATCAAAAGTAACAAAATTAAATAAAAAAGAAAAATACTGTGCATCAAGCTTCACAGTATAAATGCTTCTGTTAGCAAGGTTTGTGACATACTACAACCTAGAAAACACAAAGCACAGAGTTGCATTTTCTCACGTGATGCCCTCATACACACACAACCATGTGAAGCATTCTCTATGGATATGACTACAAAAGGCCTATGACAATATTAGCAGTTCTAATCAAATTGTATATATATGCTTTAGGTACAATATGAATATGTATAGTTTCCAAAATAAAAGATTATAATTGGTTTTGGGATATATGACATTTCTAATTACTATATTAAAGTATTAAAGAAAGAAACTGATTTTTGGATCAACTCAATGGTTGTCAAAACTTATTTAGTCCTGCTTTAAAGAGATTTTTATTTTAGAAAGTCAGCTTTATTAAAAAGGATAAATTAAGCAACAGTTATATTTAGAATTATGATTAATAAACAAAAATAGATCTCTTTAACTCAGAAAATGAGTATTTTGCTAGAATTCTTGTAGTACCATTTAGTAAAACAAGTGGAGGAAACAAAAAGGCTTTTATACTAGATAATGGAAGATGACTTTCCATTTAGAAAACTTACAGTGATTTTTTAAAAGGTGCTATTAGAAATTATAAGAATATTCAGAAAGATGTTTAAAAACAAAGAGAACACATAATGGCATAACATGTCTATATTTTTAGTAATAATAAGCATTCAATATAATGTGGGCATCACTCTTAAAAGTAGCTGAAACTAAGAAAAATAACTTTGAATGACTTGAAAACATAAAAAAAAATATAGTGGCAGGTAGAAAGAATAAAAATTGTAAGAATATTCATTGACTCCAAATTAATAATAAACTAAAGAAAACAAGCACAAGCATGATTCCCTAATGGAAAATAATCATCCTATTTCAACGTCAGCAGTCTTTGTGGTTCTTACAAGTTTTAATTTCCTTCATTAAGTGTTCATTTTCCATTTGGAAAAAGTTTCAAAAATAAGAAACATATTAAATCAATTATAGTATTTAACATGGATAGACATCAACAACCTTGTTAAGTGAGGACGTAGCCCTCAGAGCATCTTGTAATCAATTTCATGATAATGGTGGCATTTTAGATCCATGGGGAAATTGTTGAATTAGTCAACATGTTCTTTCCAGAGAAAAGAATCTTAGAGAAAAAAAACAAATATTTGTGTCCATCTCCTTACTACATGCACATAAGTGGGAAGATTAAACACTAAATATTAGAAAATGTAACAAGAAAAGAGTAGAACACACTTGTAACCATATTGTTGACAAAGTTTTCTTAGGATATCAGTAGCAAATTCTAAAGTTAAAGAGTGAGAATTTATATATTTATGATGGGTATGGTCAAAAGATTATGTAAGAAAACACACATAGCAAAAGACATTTAAATTTACAATTTAAGGAGGGACAACCTACTCAGGTCCCCCTTCTGTCTCTCATCTGGACAAGAACTTCCTTTCCCTCAATAAATCTGTCCTGCAAATAAATAAATAAATAAATTTAAAATTTAAAAATCCATCTCAAAGTAGTAAAAAGGTTAAAAAAGTAAAAGAGATGAATACAAAAACATAGACAGTGAGAGGAAGTGTCCATATACATACAAGCAAATATGACTATCAGGACTCAGAAACTCATGAGTACTTGGGAAGCTACAACCCATAACCTTGAGATAAAATTTTTAACCATTTAATAAAATTTCCTTAAATCCCTTACTAGGATTATATAGAATATTCAGAAATGTTTGGGAGAATGTAAATTGTTCCTGATTGGTGAATTCCTAGACAATATCCTCTAAACTTTAAAGCATACATGCCCCCATAATTTTATCCCTAAACCAACATCTACTGAAAATGATTTTTTTAATTCATTGTAGCTTTCTTACTAAGAAAGAAAGAAAGAAAGAAAGAAAGAAAGAAAGAAAGAAAGAAAGGAAGGAAGGAAGGAAGGAAGGAATGGAATTCCCAAGCTTTCTTATATAGAATAGGATAAAGTACGGCAGTACCATCCTATGAAATACTGCAAGTGCACAGAAATTGTCATGGAGCAATACCTATGGCACATTGTCAAATAGAAGCAGAAGGTGGGATGATGCTTCCAGGACAATCCAATGTAAATGCAACTTAAGTGTGTCTCTGCATGTGTGAATACTCAGGCAAAATGCCTCGGAAGAAGTTAAGGTAATTTATTGACAGCAATAACCCTCAAGCTGACAAGCAGATTTGGAGAACTGGGGAGGGGGACTTCAAGGCGACCCCATGATTTTTATATCTTTAGATCACAGCATCAGTCATTCCTTAAATATTAGCTCTATCATCAACTGTCTTTTAGCCAAAAAATAGCAAAGGCTATGGTTGCCACTCCCACGATCATGTTATGTACAACTCTGCCAACTGATTCTCCCCTATTCTTCCCTTCTCAGAACTTATGCTGGCTTTGAAGAATCCAACTGTCGTTAATCCTACACCTTCAAGAATACTAATGTGCCCTTTGAGAGAACTTAGAAGTACATCTGTCCCCAGTGGTCCAGCCTCTGAGGAGATCATCATGCCGGCCATTGCCTGGACTGCACTGAGAGCCCAGCAAGGCTGGGCTAGACTTCTTTCCAGCAGCAAGCATGCAACATCAAACTTGTCACACAGCATAGAATACTAATATATCTCTTAATTCATTCATATTGACTATTTGTATCTTTACTTAGAAAGTGTCAATCAAGATAGTGATGGATCCAATGACAATAATAGTGTCACGGAAGAGGCTGACCTCCATGCTTAGAAACGCTAAAACCATTTGTAGGAAATAGGAGTGGCAGATGCCTCACTGCCTCAGACAATCTTATTATAACTGAGAACTAGTTTAAAGAAAGAAAAGGTGTATTTAATGCAGAGAAAGTACGAAACAGAGAAAAGGAGAACAGTGTATCTCACAGTGAAGGGACAGTAATAAATTTAAAGAAATGTAGAATTTAAAAGTTGCCATTTGTCAATCATAGGAATGATTAGTTGATCAAAGAAACATGAATAGATCCTAAAACTAGGGAAACTCTGGATAAAGTGTGAAATATTTATTACATTTTGGAAGTTACCTCAACACCAAAATATCTTGTTAAATAATAAGGAAAAAATGTTTAACTTTATAATGAAAATTAATGATCACCTTTATCAAGTGATCAAAATTGGTATCATCAGTAAGGACTAAGCTGAAAGAAGGACCCTTCTGGAAGAATGCAATGAGATGAACTATCACCCCTGCAAAATTCCTATGAGAAACAAAAATATGAAAATATGTCAGACAAACGTAAAGTTGGAATCAGGGCTGGTAGTCTGAAAACAATGATAAAAGACCTTTAGTCTAACCTTTGGATGTGCTAAAATGGCATAAGTCAGTGAACTGCAGGAAAATTCTTACAGATTGAAAGAGGATGGAAAACTGAATCCTGCTCATGACCCAAGAATGGTGCTTTTCTTTTTACTTTTGCATGGTTTCCTCTGTTTTAAAGGGAATTTGGAGATAACAGGAAACTTGAAGGCTAAGGATTGGATGGTAGTTATATTATCATTTGGATGATTATATGGTGGTTACAAAGGACAATTTATTTGTGGAAATTGCATGTTGAAGTACTCAGAGGCAATGAGCAGCAATGATTTACTGAAAATGATCAAGAGTAAAAACATCTTTGTTTTAGGCCTACAAGTTTTCTGCAAGTTTGAAAATTAAAAGCTATAGCTATTGTTTCTGATCTTGTAACATTTTCCAAACAATCATGTTTGTCTTTGTTCTAAGACCCACTAAATAGGAATATTTTCTATGCAAAACAAAGGACACTATAATTGAGGATGTTTGTTTTCAAAATCTAATTTCCTACTAATATATTTTGGTCCTAGTGGAAGTTTATGTTGTGATCCAGTATGGAGCCTAACAATTCACTTGAAAAACTATTGAGTCCATATATGGCACAATTCAGGCCTTCAGCAATTGCCTCCTTCCTTGGAAATAACAGTGTTCTTGAGGTTAAAGTATCAGTTTAATTTGCGTCATACAGATATATAATTGATGTTTTCACTTCCTTTTTATTTTGTTAGTGTATCCAGAAAATTTGTAAATAAAATAATTATCTTCAAATTCCACACACTAAAGTGCACACAAGAAGACACACATTCCTATGTGACCATGTTCCCAAAGATTTGACAAGATTGCTTCTTTCAAAATAATATCAGCTTTTACTGGAAACCACTAGACCACTAATGTGCTTGCTGGTGAATTAGAGCCAGAGATAGGTTTGCATAGACCAGTGTCATCTGTTTGCTGAGGCCACCTTCGACCACTTTTAAGACGTCCACCAGAACACATCCAACTGCTCTTCTAAAATGGAAAAGCTACAGATCACTTCTCTTTAGAAATATGAGGGTTTTTTCCAGAAAATTCCGTGTTTTAAATTCTGCATATGAAGGGCAGAAATAACAAGAGAGGAAAGATTTCTAAGAAGCAAAACTGTAAGTTATCATTCTCCCTTATTCATTTAGTGTATTTTTCTTTTACATCACAAAGCTCTGGACAATAATTCATCAATAATTATTAAAAATTTTGCCTAATCATTTTTGTTAATGAGATGTTTTAAATGAACTAAAAGCCCTTCCCGCTTATAGAAATTAATGTCCTTTGAAGAAATGTCAAGCATTGTAATTATAGGAGGAAATGTATTTAGAGCAAACATCATCTCAGAAACCACATTCTGAAAGCATTGCGCTGCTTGGCTCAACTCACTGAGCCAAGAGGTATGAGGGCAGTGGAGGAGAAAACTCTTTCCAGCACCAGAGGAACTGGGCTATGACAACATTTTGTTATTTACTGCAAGTGTAACCATGGCCATGTGAGGAAACCTTTTTGATCGTTAAATACATAATGAAAATAAAAATATTTATTTCTCTAGAGCTATTGTGTTATTGATCACAGTACATTATATTGCACATAAAGTAGTATAATTCTATATAATTTTATTATGTTGGACATAAAGTGTCGAGTACACAAAAGAAGCTTACTAAAGGGCACTGGTCGGTCTGTAGAGGTTGTTTCATTTGCATCTTCATAAGCAACATGAAAATGTAATCTTCATGGTTAGAATTTTGGTTTTTCAAATAACTTCATAGTGACAGTGTCATAGTCTACATTTTTAGAAAATGGCATCATATAAATTTGATGTGGATTTAACTAGAAGTTGGGTGTTGTACTTTTTCTACTATAGAAATCTTCCAGTAGAAAAACATCATCACTCTGAGTGATTTAAATATCTGCTCTGTTAGCATTCTGTACAGAAATGGAGCAGCTTCATGTGTTACAGATATTTGAGGATATATGATAGGATGACTCTACATAGTCCAAAAATCTAATTCTTCATACAAGTTAAGAAAAGTGGCTGGGGAGATAGCTCAGTAGAATAAGTGAGGGCCTGAATTCAATCAGACGATGAAGAGGAGGATGAGGACAAGGAGGACGAGGAGGAGGAGGAACAAAGTGGGGGAAAGAAAACACAAATAAGATCACATATGGCCAATACATTGAAGATCATAGAATCAGTGCTCTCATATTACAAAATATATGACTACAGTACTTTATGCTTCACTTTTAAAAGTAGAAAATAAGAATAAAATACTTTGTTTTGTTCTCTTACAAGGTTATTTTCTAAAGAACCTAAGTTTATTGTAGCCCGCTGCCATTTCTATGAATAGAATTTTCATGGATGATCACAAGGATAAGAGCAAATGAATAATAGAAAACAGAAAACAGGGAGACAGATGTTTTCTAATAGGTAAAGAAACCAAGGTATGGGGAGAAAGAGGTGATGGAGAAGAAATGGAGACACACTATGTATGTATCAACTCCCAACAATAAGTAGAATTATGTACCGCAAGCATAAAGTACTCAAATTTTCAAATATTCTATCACGGAAAAAGCAGTGATACTGGCCTAAATTGAAGAGATAAAGCCCAGTCTGTCTGATTGCCAGACTGTCTTGAATACTTCATTTAGTTATCAAAGCAATCTCTAAAGTAAGTATTAATTTTTCATTTCAAAAAAGCTTTTAAGAGTAGAAGACCTCTGCTTTTATCATTGCGCTAGCAGTGGTTAGCAGAGGCAGAGCCAGCATTCAAACCTAAGTCATCTGACCCCAAATTCTTCTCCACTGCTCAGAGAGGCATGAACCAATACTCAGTTCATCCCAACCTCAGTTCAGCTGACGTTTTTCTTCCCTGCTGTGGGAAGCAAATGGCAAAGCTGGCAGCTCCGGTTATCCTGTACAGGTATCAAGTCATTGAGCTCTGACATTAAAAAGCCTGTCATGGCTTAGCATCTGAAAGCCACCAGAAAGTTGGAACCAAGGTAAAGATAGCATCAAAACATAGAACATAAATAAATAAATAAATAAATAAATAAATAAATAAATAAAGCCATACCAGGTGATATTACAGAAGATAGAGCCACTGACAAAACATTGCTTGCCATAATTTTTTCTCCTTTGACATGAGGCTGTACCTGGTATTTATATGCAGCTTTCTAGGGACTGAATTAGTAACATTCTTGCTCATTAAGCATCAATTTGTTGCAGAGACACTATAAGCAGCCTAAGCATTGAACTCAGGCTTTGTTTGAAGCCACAGCAAGGCACAGAGCATTGTGGAGCTACGTGTATGGATTTAGGCTGAAGGCCTGTTCTCAGAAAAAAAAAAAAAAAATGAAAGAGATCTATTTTGCATATTTTCAGTAGTACAAGCTTGTGTTCTGGGGTTGGTAGTTGGAATTTACTCATTCCTTGTAGATTTGTTAACAGCTCATGGGCTGAAATGCTGTTGTTTGGGGCAAGCTATTTCTCTGACCTATCTTTATGGCCTCATCGGCATAGGAAAGATGTGGTGAATATTGGAAAAGCTATGGTTTGGTCTTTGTTTCATGTTACTTGAAGAGTGTGTTTTGGTCCAACATGATTCATCCTAAACAATTTAGTTAATCTGTTTCTTGGTTTATAGCAGAAGCAACAGCTGGTTTTGTCTTAGCAGTACCTAGAAACCAATAACATTTCTCCCATGTAATTGGGCCTTAATAAAGTTTAGCTAGTCACAACTTGATAGAAACTATAAAGATCTAACAAAAACTTATTATAATATTCTACACCTTGTATCTTTTAGATCACTGGTTTCAGAAATAAGATTTATAAACAACTCTGAACTATGATTTATCCAAGGAAAAATGTTAGCATTCTGGTCAGTTTTTGCCGCTGTTTGTAATCAGTGCTCCATTTAGTAGTCCTCTCCCCCTACAAGTGCTGTTTGGGGGATTTCTGGATCCAAAGATCAACATCAAAGAAGTTTTAATTATATACTTCATACTTTATGAAATTTCAATTGATCATCCAATTAAGGCATGCTGGTGAAGTTTTGGAGGTCCTCAAATTGGTTGATTAAAGCCTATGTAGTCAAAAGACAGCTATCACTAAAGGATTCTCAGTGTCTTATAATCTACATACACATGAACTTGTATTGTGAATATAGAAAAAAGTAAAAATTCTTAACATTTGTAGTGTCTGTGTTTATTTACAAATGATATTGTGTGGCTTTCCAGGATGAATCTATTATTCTTTGCTTACTACCAGTGACTTATGGAAAAGCCATGAGGATGCTCCATTAGTTATCTGGTATCAGTATCCTAATGATTACGCCCCTCTTGTCCCTGTGTAAGATGGAAATATGGCAAAACTCATAGGCTAGATAACTGACTATAGCTATAGCTCCAGGCCGGTGAATCATTTTGCATCTGTAATTGAGCAATTTCATGGTCAAGGCATAGAACTGGAGCCATCTGAAATATAATAGTTTTAGGTGACATGAAACAGAATGCTGGTAGTTTCTCATATAATATTGTTCTGAAACCCCAAATACTAAGTTGTGTATATTCTGAACCCTATTAATTATTTATCATTCTCAAATGCCATTTTTTCTATTGCACTGAAACATTAACCCATATCTAAAAATAGTGACAGTGTT
>PVJA010028152.1:12261-27954 GCA_004027025.1 Myocastor coypus
ATGTATATATATTTTTTAAAGGCTTACTCTATGGCCTAAACTACTATCTGCTTTGGAGAAAGTTCTGCTAATAACTGGACAGTTGTTAGAAGGAATGTTCTGTAGACCTCTGTTAAGTCTAATTTTTTTTCTTTATTCCAATTGTATTATTTACATTTTTTTCTGTTTTACTCTGTAAGAATAATTTTTCATAATTAATGTAATGCATATATTGTGGTCTTCATCATAGCTGTTCACAGTACAAGGCGCAGACATGATAACTTTTCTAAACACTATCGGTAGAAATATTTCTTCTCACTGAACTAAGAGAAATTAGCGGTATGTATAGTCCAATAGTCCACAATAGTAGTGGATTGTCAGCAGAACTGAAAATATCAGAAGCTGTTGATTTGAGCCTTTTACAGATCAGCATACTAAACTGGCTTTACTTTTACGCCTCGTGGTTAAACTTTTCTGCTGCATGGTTAAAACCAAGTTAAAGCAAGAGCTATATAATAAAAAATGTAACTTCGGTAAGAGCCAATGTCAGTCAAATCACCTCAGGATTTACCCTGAAACCATGTACAGCTTTTTGTAGAACTTTTACCAGTGTCAGTCATCTAGATGAGTCACGACCATTGCTTGACCAGTTTGCTTTCTGTGAAAGCCCAAGAAGATGTTTTCTCTCCAGATGACTGTCCTTAGGCACACTGTACATTATCAATTCCTTTCCTCTGTGGCCTCATAATCTCCTTGAACAGAAAATTTGGGACATCACTGAGTTATAGGATGTTACAGTACAAGTTCTCTCATGTCCTGAGTCCTCACTAACGTAGACAGGCTAGTGCCAAAATATTGGCTATCTTTGTAGCCCTTCTTTTTCTCTAATTTTTCGGTCTACAAACTTAAGCTGTTAACCCTCCAGAAGAGGAGTTTAGTGATACTATTACTCTATAACAGGCATTTGAACTTAATATCACTGTCTTTCTGAATATCAGATGTGTTACATTTAACATGGAACAGGTATTTTCCATCGATCATTGATATTCTAATAATTTGCTATGGAATGTGATCAAAAAATAATTACACATTTTTACAAAGAAATTTAGAGATCTAAGCATATACAAAACTGTACCAAGTCAATCCTGTGGCATTTTTTCTTTGTCTCTTCTCTGTTATTACCCTTTTTTTTTTTTTAACATTTACTTGGGAAAGTATAGCAATAATTTTTATGACATTAGAAGCACATCTAAAAGACAAGCATTCCAAACATGGTTTTAGAGTTACACATTGCTATTCTCAGTGTCAAAGTCCTATTGGAGATTCTTACAGCCACAATAACTAATACATTGCATATTATTGCCTTCATAATAGTTGTTCAGAGTACAAGATACAGACATGATAATATTTCTTCTCATTGAACTAAGAGAAAGTAGTTGTATGTATATAGTCCAATAGTCCATGATAGTAGTGGGTTATCAGCAGAACTGACAATGTGTACAGAGCCTATCAAATAGATCTGACTTTGTCCATTAAAAATTTGAACATAAATTAAAATTATACATCATAATTAAGCAGTGATCACTGGGTACCAGTTATTTTCCTATTCTTGTGGGGATTAAAATCTAGACCTCTGTCTTCAGGATTAGGGAAATTAGCACAAGATCTTAGATAAGGCAAGGGCACAATTCTTTAGTCTCCTGGCTAGTAGTCAAAAGCCTAGAGGAGAGGCTCTGGGAGCCACAGAGGATCACGCCAGCAGTGTGGAGCTGGAATAGGTCACAGAAAGGTAGAACACACTTTCTACAGTAGCTACATTCAGCAGTGCTGAGACAAGCTCATGTAGAAGAGCGAAAGAGCCAAAACCGAGTGCAACTGGGATGACTTCAGACCTGAAGATTGAAGTTCAAAGGAAGATGTTTCCTACAAGAAGATTGTCTTTTAAATCTCAGGGAGTTCTACTGGTGGAATAGTATTGTGTTTACTTCTGGAGAAAAAACATTCATGGAGTTGAAAAGGAAGAAAATTGAAAAACGAATGAGTCTGCAAATTATGGACTTAATGTCAAGAACTTGTGCTGCTTTGACTCCTGGCTTATTATTTACAAGTGTTACTTGTTAAGTGTTTTAGCTTACCTGCCTTTTTGTTGGACTGGGTAAAGAAGCACCATTTATTCCTTGGAAATATGATGAGAGAAATGAAAAATGCATTTAATTCATGTTCCCTTCCTAAATGTCAACTTTAGTTCAAAATTTTTTATTTAAGCTAAATTACAAAAGGGGAATCATCTGAGAGCAGACCAAGACATAGAGGAGAAATAGCGTGCAGATAATGTGAATGCAAAATAATTATTACAAGCTATTGTTATAAGTTATGCATAAAAAAAAACAAGAAACATATGGATTACATTTCCCTGGAAATACACTCTTATTCGAAAAGAATTAAAAAGAATAAAGTAACCACGTTGGCAAAAAGCTGATGAGAGTTTGCCAAACCTCAACTGTTGGAAAAATAGCTTGAAATATTTGAAGAACCCAAACATGGATGATTTTGCCCTAGTTAGAAGGCCTTTTACGGTCAGACAAATGTGGGTAACAGCGCAGGAGCTTGGGTGGAAAAGCAAATCATGAATAACACACGGTTTGGCATTGTTCCAAGTCAATTCAATATAAACTCAGATTAAAATATTCTGCCAAATGTACTTGACTCAAATTTTCACACCAAACAAGCTCAAGAATCAGCCTGAGTAGTTGACCCAATTTGAAAAGTTTTACCAAGTTAATATTTTCACATCACCAGGCATCGTGCACTGTCAAATACAAACTAGCTTTAGAGAGGAGAATTTTGAAAATTTCAGCAAAAAATCACATGAATGACTATATGGATAGGAACTGCGCAAGGAAGGAAAGATTGAGTCTTGCTGGTGCTATTGGGGAAGAAATTTTAAGTCTACAGTTAAAAGTTGTGCCCAAGGCATTGAAACTTTCTTATGAGCAGGGCTGGGACATCTTTGAGACAGGTGATACAAACACCCTAGAATGAGCCGGGAGTGGTGGCACACATCTGTAATCCCAGCACTCTGGAGGCTGAGGCAGGAGGATCAGTGTGAGTTTGAGACCAGCCTGGGCTACAAAAGTGAGCTCAAGGCCAGCCTGAACTGCGCACTGAGACCCTGTCTCAAAAAGATTAAAAAAAAACCTAGAATGACCTAAATACTACAGATATAAATAAGGATGTCAAAATACCTCTGGTAAACCTTAGAAGAAAAGGAATATATTATAGAAAATTGGAGGGAAGTTGACTCTGGCATAGTTGCAATTCTTTAACTGAATGGTGCACTATGTTTTTATTAAAAGGAAGGTTTTGAGCCGGGTGTGGTGGCTCACACCTGTAATCCCAGCACTTGGGAGGCTGAAACATGAGGATCGGTGCGAGTTCGAGACCAGCCTGGGCTACAAAAGTGAGCTCAAGGCCAGCCTGAACTGCATAGCGAGACCTTGTCTCCAAAAGACAAAAAAAAAGGAAAGGAAGGTTTTGGTGATGTGAAGTTTGACAGTTATCTGAGAAGATTTAAAGTAGTATTTTGAAGGTACACTTTGAATGGATTTTTTTCTCAACATGTAGTAAAATATAAACCAAAAAAAAAAAAAAGTAAACTGTACCAACACTTGTTAGGCAAAATGGAGTCAGAACTTCACTACTAGACAAATTTTCCACCTATCCTGATTTCAGGTGGTAAAATGAAGAGATTCCCTGTTGGAGGCAGGAACTGTGGAGAGAAAACTCGCAGAGTGTCTATATAACTTCCGGCTAGTACAACCTTTCAGCTAGTGCTGAAGCAAATCTCCTTCACTATCTCAGCATAAGGCAAGAACAGAGGCAGGATTAACCAGGCAAGATCTTCTGAGCAGCTTCTTATGGAATAAATAGGCTCTATCATCACTTCCACTGAAGGGCCATAGTGTCATAGTGAATGCTTCATGAGTGGAAACTGGTGACTGAGGTAGAAAGTGGCAAAGAGAGACCAAAATGAAAGAAGTTTGCCAGACTTTCAAGGTCTAGAGAAAAGGAACAAGCTGGTTAAACTTCTCAGCTCCAGACAAGTGCTACTTTCGGGAAAAATCAAATAGCTCTTTAAAAGCACAGCAGGAAGTCCAGAGGACAAAGTCTCAAGGGTGTAATTCACAGGCCTGGAACACAACAGATTTTTTTTTTTTTTTTTTTCTGTTAGATTTCAAAGTTACCTGTAACCACTGACTCCTCTCTTGTATTTTATCCCTCCTGGCATGAGAATTTCTGCAATATAATTTCCTGTGTCTTCTCGACCTTTGTACTCTGAACAGACACCTTATTTTCTAGTTTTGTAGTTCACAGACAGAGAAGAGTTTTGGTGCAGATGAGATTGCAAGCAGTCCTTCTCTATTGCTGGCTTGGGTGACTCAGGTACTAAGATTTGTGATGTTCCATCTGATAATATGATGATGAAGCTTTAGTCACAGGAATACTGCTTTCAGTGTGGGACTTTTTCTTTTGCCTATGTAGCTCTGGTTGGCCTGAAACTCCAGCCTCCTGAGTACTAGGATTATAGACATATACCACCATACTTGGCCTAAAATAATAAGACTTTAGGTCTACATGTGTGCTATAATTAATTGAGACTGGAAGAGATGGTGGAATCATGTGAGTGTATGTCACATATGACAGGAGCATAAAACTCAAGGGGGTGGGGGAGAGTATAAACAATAGTAGATCAAACTGTGGCTCCCAGCGACATCAAGTCTTAACCCTTGAAATCTATATATATCGCCGCATATTTGAAGGGAAATAATATCTGTAGCTATAATTCAGAATTTGGGGGTGTAGTGGCACATGCCTGTAATTTGAGCACTTGGGAAGCTGAGGCAGGAAGATCATTGTGAGTTTGAGACCACAAAGAGCCTGGGCTCCGAAAGAGAGTTCAAGACCAGCCTGAAGTGCATAGTGAGACCCAGTCTCAAAAGGACAAAAGAGTAAATAAATAAATAAATAAATAAATAAATAGAATTTGGGGGTGTAAAGATTACCCTAGCTTATCTGGGCCCAAGCCCTATATATGATCATAAGGATATCTGAAAGAGGGAGACAGAAAAAAATTGACACTGTCAGAAAAGAAGAAAACAAAATGAGGTCCAGCGAGATAGCTCAGTGGACTAAGTGCCTGCTTAGGCAAGCACAATGACCAGGGTTTGATCCCCAGTTCCACATGCTGCACCAGCACTGCTCCTAGGCACACTGGGCTGGCCACAGTACCACAAGCCTGTAGTCTCAGCCTCCCAACAGGAAGATCACTACCAATACTAGTTATGTAGTGAGAGCCTGTACCAAACACATTTTAAAAAAGAAAATTACAGAGTGACCATGGGGAAATGACATGGGACAATGCCACTATAAGCCAACCAATGCTAGTAGTCACCAGAACCTGGAAGAAATAAGAAATGAATCTTGCCCTGAGAGAAAATAAGAGAAAGCATGATGATTTGATTTGTCCTCAGTAATAGTGACCTTGAAATTCAGGAACCTGCAAGTGCAAGAGGACAAATTTCTCCTACTTCAAGCTGCTCAATTTTTGATCATTTGCTGAAGAATCCAGAGAAAACTAACCCAGATAAAAATGAAGGAAAGGCAGGCCAGGGAAATAGCTCAATAGAATAAGCACTTGTCTGGCAAGTAGTGCAGGCTCCTCAGTTCAATCCCGGGCACTGCAGGGAAAAAAAAAAAAAAAAAAAAAAAAAAAAAAAAAAAAAATTAAGACAGGGCAATGATCTTTCAATAGAGATGATCAGTCTCTCAAGGAGCAGCAGCACCACAGAAGAGTCGAGGCTCCTTGTAGTGAATGCCTACAGAAGGAAAGAGCGACTTCTCCTGGAGTCTGTGCTGTGCACTTGCTCGGGTCTGCTTAGCCACGGTGCTGCTCTCCTTCAGGCAAATGAGAGAAAAAAGATGAAACTGGCAAAAACGCAAAGGAAAGCGGTTGTGACGTAATGGATGCGAAAGGGGCGTCGGCAAAACGACAGACTCTTGTTTGGGTAGAATAAGTGGAGCCTGAAGGAGGGGCTAGAGAAAAAGCTTAGGAGGTAAGCTGTCCTCTCACGCTTCACTTCGGATGTGACCCTAAAGGTTTTAGTAGTCACACAAGACGTGGGAATGTGGAAGGCTTTTAAAGTGTTAGGTCAGTGGGGGTTCATGAAATGCCTTTTAGTTTAATTCTCTGAAGTATTTGTCTCAGGAGCTATGTAAAGAAAAAAGCAGAACAAGATCAGACAGGAGCCAGGAAGCCAGTTATCAGATAATATCGAGCCTCTTGGTGAGATAATATGAGAGAAGTGACCAAAGGAGGTTAATTTACAGTTATTTTTGAGGGAAAACTGTCAGGACTTGCTGGTCAAATAAATAATAGCAATGAGAAGAATTGAAGACTTTTTTGCACTGCAACAGAGGTACAAATACAATGTCATTAACTGTAAAGGGAATGTTGAGGAGGTTCTGCAGCTGTTTACGCAGTTCACTCATTGCTTCATAAATATTTGCCATCCTCCCACCTTGTCCCCATTCTGGGCTAGCAATGCCCAGCAACGCTCCCTACCCCTGCGGAGGTCATGGAGGACAAGGAAGGGGAGCACCAGTCAAGCACAAGAAAAAGCACTGAGAGAGTGTTGGATTTCCCTTTTTTGTTGTTGTTGTTGTTATACAGTTGAGCTTTGTTTGCACTTAATTTTTAGTGGCTGGGTATTGTGGGAAGGAGAGGTAGTATGTGAAGATATTGGGATGGAGGTAAACTGGGGACATGAAAACTGTTAAAACAAGAGATAAATCAGCTGTCAAGAACAAACTAGCTGGCTGTAGGTCTGAGCCCAAATGGGCAACTGAGTGATTTGGGGAGACCCTACCCCCAAATTAAAAATCAAAAAATGCTACATGTTAGTACATAGTCTCTGGATTCATTATCAGCCAGCATTTTTTAAAAAGTTTCTATTTTAAATGCAATAGAAAGCTGTTAATTCCTAAGTGATTTGACTTTGCAATGCTTTGACTTTAAACAAAAGTGGCATAACGTACCACACCATCTCCGCCAGTGAATAACCCATGTCACTGCTGCTGTCTAAGCACACTGTGGATGCACTTCTGAGTACTGAAGATGTACAGAGGGTTGGGGATGTGGCTCAGTGGGTGAGTTTTTGCCTTGCATGTACAAGGCCCTGGGTTTGATCCCCAATAACATACACACACACACACACACACACACACACACACACACACACACCTATACATACAAATGACTTCTCTGCTTAACATTGCTGTGATAGAAATGTTATTGTAAAAGAGATGGAAACTGCTAATTTTCTCTTTTTATGATGAAGAAAATATTATTTTGGACATTTTAGTAGCTGAGGAGTTTAAATGGTGCTGTTGAAATTCAAACCAAATATGTGACTCTTTAACACCCCAGTTATGCTCTTCCCAGCATAACACAGAGTTTAAAATCCCAAATAGTCAGCATACATATTTCTTTTAGTAGATTTAACCCAGATGTAGTTATTTGGAAAATACATTTTTATTATATCCAAACTTTAATACATTTATACTGTCTTTAGTTGATTTAAAAGGTAAAGAATATACTTCAACTAACGATGCCACATTTTTGAAATTCAAAGTATGTGTACTTATTTTTAAACAAGGTATGCAATTGACCACAACATTTGAGATTCCATGGTGTGGTTAGTAGGTAGTTTTCTTTTCTTTTAAAAATAATTTTTGTTTCTCAACCATGCACTTATGTTTATTACTTTTCCCTTACCTGAAAGCAATAACTAGTATAACACTGCTCTAACTCAGCATTTTTCATACTCTTTTCTTCTCAGTCTTTCGAAATCTCCTCCTTTCTTTTCAATGTTTGCCAAAGCCTTTTCACCCTAAACATTCATAAGATACAACTGTTGCAAACTACTGATTTTTACCTAAAATTTTGCCTAGCTTTATTATGTAACTGGTTGTCCTTCAGTACCCTAAAGGAATTGATTGTAGGATTTTCCTTAGAAGGCAAAACACAAAGGAACTGAAGTTCCTAATGTGAAAGGGTAAAGCACTGTATGTAACTGTATGTCTTCCAGCATCACTTGATATAAGCTACAATAATCTAGATTATTTCTAATACCTAATAAAGTGTAAATACTGTGGGAATAGTTGCTACCCTGTATTTTCAAGAAAACAATAACAAAGAAAAGAATCCTATACATGTTCAGAATGAGGCATTCTCTTAAAATCATTGGTTGGCTTAAAGCATTGTTTGTTGAATCCGCTGATAGAGACACCATGGATTTGGAGGGTCAATTGTATACAGGAAGAATAAATTGATGGGAGAGGCACATACTACATCAGTCTTTACCTACTGGGAGAAGTCACTGGGTAATGGCTGAAGCTGGCAAATTTAGAGAGAACAGTATTAACGAAATATCCTGCAATATGGAAGTAAATACCAGAAGCAGCAGCTAAAACACTTTGAGAATATGCAGTGTTATACCTGGGAATGGAAGTAGTAGGTCTAGGTATACATAAGTATATTATATACATATATAGCATGAAAGCCTTTATTATTTTTTGAAATGAGCTTTCATTATGCTTTTAAATCTATGTGACAAAAAATACAATTAAAATTATCAAAAACTATAAACTATATTTGCTTTGTTTTGGTGTGCTACTTTGGATGATTGTCATACTTTATTCTTTTGTTTTTCCTTCAATATTTGAGACTGAGCCTAGGGTCTTCCCACTGGGCTATATTCTACATTTTTTTTTTTTTTACATTTTATTTTAAGATAGTTCTTTCTGAGTTGCTAAGTTGCCCTGACTGGGCTCAGACTCGCTATCCACAGTGTGATTCCAGTGTGTGCTGCAATAACAGCTTCAGCTTTTTTCAGTGTTTCTTCAACTATTTCCCAAGAAATCCTTAACAAGTTACTTCATTTTGGGTCTCATCCAGTTTTAGAAATATTTTGGATTATGGTCTAACAGAAAGAACTCAGTAGTAAGGCAAGGAATGAGTACTCACATTCCTGCAACTGCAAATATTGCATCGTACTTCTGCAGCAAGAAGAAAGCTTGACTCTCTCTCTCTGCTAGTCCTCTCATTACACTCAACACTTGGTGGCAGGGCCCAGAATGCTTTCCAGGAGTCAAGGAGCTGATGAATTTCTTAGCAATTTTAATGTGCCAAAGAGAGCTTACACCACACAGGGGTCTCAGCACTGGAAATTTGGAGAGCTGGGGCATGAAAGGCCATCTCTTATTAGCAAAGCTAGTGACCAGCAATGGTACTGAGCAGACCTTAGAGTACAAAGATAAATGAGATGATAGAAATCTTTGAGATTTTTTTTGGTAGAAAGCAAGATTCTCCCCCTAGAAGGACCTTGCCAATCTCTGAATGAGAATCCATCAAAATTTATCAATATGCAATGCCCTTGAAAAGGACAAACGGGAAGTACAAAGAAGTGGTTAAAATTTTGAATATTTGATTTGAATGATGGTAGACTGTCTGTATACCAGGAACAAAAATGAAGATTTTTTTTTCAAAAACTTTGTATCCAAAATAGTTTCTGAATTCTAAACTTATCACCTAGCTTTGGAGACACAGAACGAAGCTGACCAGACTTCTAACAGATGCAACATTATGGCAAGGGATTGTTGTTTCTTTAAAGCCCTGTACTCATTTTTTCCATAAAATTATCACAGCTTCCCTCTTAAAATTATATAATATCAAGTCATAAATTTATACCCCTCATGGTATGAAAGATTTTAGTCTATATTTAATGTGCTTGAAAAATAAAATAATAAGAAACACAAATACTTCGTTTATTGAAGATACAATTGAAAGAAATACTTTGTGGATATCAGTGAACAAGTATAGACATGCAGAAAAAGAACAGTGATTAGTAAATAGTGTCTGGAAAAAGTTTAAATACTGGTTTCAGTTTTGCTCTTTATGAGCTCTTTGGAATTACTCAAATCATGTATCATTTCCACATCTAATTGTACCTGTCAATAAAATGTCACTTTTATAGGCCTCTCAAGGAATGAATTATACACATCTCTTCAAAATAATTTTTATAGTAGTTATTTACACAAGAGTTACTGAATATTTACCTATCCATGTTAGTATAAAAGGAATGCAAGTGTGTATAAGAATATGGAATGAAACGTTTACATGATGTGTCTTAGGCTATCGCCATCAATTGCTGTACTAACACTGAATGTTTGGAATCTAGTCCAGAGAGCCCACAGGAAAGGTAGGCTGTGGAAACTATCATCACATCATCTAAGACAAAGACCGTTGCTGTAGGTTCCCAAGTATTAGCACATGTCAGCCTAGAAAGTGGGAACTCTGCAGTTGTGCACGGCCCCTTGCCAGAGTTCTGAGTAACAGCAGACACTGAGCCAGTAACTCATTGGAAGTCAACTTGCTATTAAGTATAAAACCACCTGTAATTAACACAAGTACCTCACTGAATCTGTGATAATAAGAGAAAGCTCAGTGGGGGAAAAAAAAAGTCTTTCTGCTGCATAGTACACCGTCTTCAACTCCAGGATGCAGTGCTTTCTAGGACTTGGTATATGGGAACATGAATCCATGCAACTACTCTGCACATGAGCCTTCTTTACACACTGGGGAGATTTGTTAACATTAAATTTAAATCCCATGCGGTCATCACACATTACTTGACACTTCTCTGTCGTTTCTTCCTTTACCATTAAAGCATTGCCAACTCACTAGTTTTCTCTGCTTCTCCACGTAGCTCCTGATTATCTTTCAACTTCTCTCCTGCTACTTTTCATACTTCTATTTTAATTTTACTAATATTCTGAACTTCCCGTCATTTCCTTTTCTTTTCTCTTCTGAACTCCTACATCATTAGGTCCTCTATTTTCTCAATGTGCTTTCTCATAGTCTAGTGGGGAATATAGGATTTTGACCAGAAGATCAAAGAGATGAAATGCCATTCAGGCCACATCCTGTCACAGCCACACGCTGTCAGCAGCAAGTATTGGGTGTAATTCACATGTGAGGGAGGCAGAGAAAAATAATATGCCTATATGATGCAGAATTTTTCTGTTTGAAGTATGTTCCCTTTTTTTCTTATTTATTTAATGATGTATCTTTATCAATATGGATTCAAGGTTGTTTCATTCTTTCCATTATAATCAAGTTCTACCTTATTTATTTTGTTGATCCCCTGCACAACTCTTGCTCTATCTTTGACCATTGTGAGTCCCTCTCTTAAACTCCTGTGTTAAACCTCACGAATCTCCAGGTTTTATTATTTTAGATAAAAATAGATATAATTGTGACTGTTGATTAGGATATGTCAGTGTGAATAGATCAGGAAAGACGTAGAAAAAAAAAAAAAAAGCACAGTTCTGGGTATGTCTACGAGTGATTGACATGCAGACTAACAAACCAGAGTTTTAGGTGGCAACAACTAACAGACTTGTAGGTTAAGTGGAAAAAGGAGAAAGGAGGAACCACCCCTATTTTAAAGAGGGCCAGTATTCCAAAGGAGGTGTGGCTTCTGTTGTAATAACCTCAGGCACTGGTCTCTAGGTTTTTAGTCTTCCAATGCAGACTCCCAACACCTCTGTGAGCTACCAGGCCTTTGACCTCTGATTGGTGCTGCATTCTTAATCTCCTTTGTACTATGGCTTTCATGGGAGCAGGGGAGGTGTTACGGTTTGTGTCTAGCTGTCCTTCCAAAGCCTCATGAAGACATTGAGTTGGCTTCTAGAGTTTGTGACTAATTCATGATCCAATGCAGGGATCAAGGGTGTGAGTGCCACACCTGTCTGGGGTGGGTAATGTGCATACAATATAGGAAGGGAGAGAGAGGCTTGCAGCCACTGCAGCTACTGCTCCTCCTTTTGCTCTTTGCCATTTTCCACCACCAATAACTGATGTCCTCTGCCATGTGCCACTCTGCCTGGGAGCTAGCTGAGCATAGACTAAAACCTCCTGAAATGTGAGCTAAATAAACTTTTCCTTCCTTAACTTTGGATGCTAGGTATTTCGTCCCAGCAATAAGAAAAATGTAACCAAGACAGGGGCTGAGCAGCTGCTAGAACCTTTGGCTCTGTAGCACAGACGGTTTTATTGCTCCTAGTTTGCACAACCATTGTAAACTCTACCACTCTTGATTCTATAAGCCCACTTAATAAATACCTTGAATAATTATGTATGAGCATGTATGCATAATTTTTTTCATTGATTCTATTCCTCTAGAGAACCCTAAATAGTACAGATTTTAGTTTCAAGAGTGGAGTCACTGCTGTAACTCTACCTGATAATGTAGTTTAGAAACCTTTGAATCTGGTCTCTTGGAGGAGTTTAAAGGTTTGGAGATACGGGATGGAGAAGACTTAAATTGTTATAAGTCATAATTGATGAGAGATAGTGGTTAGAGCTCAAGAGATCAAAATTCTGATGGGAATGTCACCCAAAGGGCCGGGTTCAGGATGAACTCATTGTATTGGAAACTGGACTACAGGCCAGGTATATTACAGCCTGGGAAAAAATTCATCTATCTTTGCTCATAATCTAAAACTTTGTAGGAGACAGACATTAGGGGTGGTTGACTAAATATTTTAGAGGATAAAATTTCAAGGCAGCCCAATACTCAAGGTCCACTGGCTGCTTTTAGTGAAACATACAGTGACCATCAGGAAATAAAAACAAAGATGAATTATTTGAAAAAGTTAGAAATTTTATCAGAAAGGAAATGCCTGAAAAGCTGGGACAAAGGAGAGCTGGGTTGCCAAAAGATGAAAACTGAGAAGAAGCTAATTACTTTGCATTGAGATAGGAAGACAAATATCTTGAAGACATCTCAGAAGTCAGGAAGACCTTAAGCACTGCAGACTCAAGGGTACAAAACTGTAAGTCTTTTATTTAAGAAGAGAGTCCTCAAGCAGAGCATCTAGAGAATTGGCTTCCAGGATTCCTTTCACTGTGATTGGTCATCTAAGAGTCCTCTTCAGCCATTATTCAAGGGAGGAATAGCTGGCAGGAAACCATGACATCATCCACATGGTGTTTCTTTTATATGTACCTAGCATGCAACAGTTATGTTATTGTAGAGGCTTCTACCCAGACTTCACATAAGGCCCTAGAGGTGAAATAATGTGGCCTGGAAAATTAGTGAAAGTGAAGGAGAAGGTGCAAGGGAGAGATCAGGAGTCTGGAAATGCCCAGAACACTGGAAGTTCACTGAGGAAAGCCCCAGGTAGTGAACTAAAACAGTGCAATAAGCAAGCAATGTGGGCTGCAAACGGGGCAAAAGTAGGGTTGGGGCCTACGCAGATTGTGCCCTGCCTGGACGCTGGATGTGGCGCACAAGATTTGGGCCATCCAGATACTTCAGCAGGTTAAAGCATCTGCTTGGGAAGATGCAGGGACGGGTTCACGGCGGCAGGCTGTGCTGGTCCCAACCCCAGAGAACACTGAGATGGCAATCAAGACTGGGCTTGGTGACATGCACCTGTAATCCCAGTGCTTGAGAGGCTGAAAACAAGAGAACCACTAGCAGTCTGACCTATGTAGTAAGACACTATAGGCACTGTACTAAATACTTAAAAAATAAGGTTTAATATTTGCCTGTGTGATTTCAGTCTTGCTTTGGTCATATTTCTTTTCAGACCCATGATAGGAATATTTAACTTGTGCCAATGCATGTTGGAAGTGTTTTTATAGGGGATTACAGCCAAGGATTTGCCTTGAGTCACAGAGGAGACTTTAGACTTGGGCTGAATGATGCTGAAACTAGTAAGACTTTGGTAATTTGTAAGATCTACATTTTTCATAACAAGATAGATGCTATCAGTCCGGAGGATCATGGAGCAGAACATATGGTGTCTCATATGTTTAAAAGAAGGGCCTGGATGTATTTTGAGGTGAGGCTTAAATTGAATGGATAAGTCGTACTTGAAGGGGGGCTTTGTAGGCTCTGTCTCCCAGGTTCCCCATTTCTCTTTTTCCCTGATTGTGACGTGATAGACAATTTTTCTCTACCACCTTTTTCATCATGCTCTTTCTGCTTCAGAGCCAGTCAACCCTGGCCTGAACATACTCGAAACTATGAGCCAAATACACCTCTCCTCTTTAAGTAGAGAGTTTCAAGTATTTCATCTCAAAAATGGGAAAGTAACTAATGTAACAATATATTCTTTTTTACTTTTAGGTCAAAATTCAATACACTTATCAGCATATTTTGGGTTTTCTTGAACTAAAATGTTTTTCTCTTATAGGTTGTCCCTGCATGCAGTCTTTCTTCATGCTATTTCATATTTTAATGTTTTTATATAAAAACCTTTTGGTGGTAAAATTTCTTAGAACAATAATGATATCACTCATTATTTTGCTCTTATTCTTGGTAAGTAATATAGCTGAATAAAGCAGAATTCTAGCTTTATAGTTGTGTTCCTCTGTTCTTTTCAAAGTTTGAATTTGCCATTTTTTATTATATACATTAATATTTCCAAAACTTGCTGAAGATTTGTCAGTCTGGATGTCCCATGCTATTGTTGTAGGCAGCTGAGTCTGATAGAAATGTTAGAGCCAGTCCTACTGGGCTAGGTCTTCCAGTGAGCAAGACACAGTACCCTGCAACTGTAGGAGAGACAGGCTCCTGCGTTGTGGGTCTCAAGACAAAAGCTTAAATAAATGCCTCCACATATCTCCCTGGGGATGGACATCACAGACTGATATTCTAAATAGGTATCTACCACCTTGAGGAAGCCAGGAAGCCACTGAGCCAACCTGCCACAGGAAAAGTCCCAGTTCTGTATTCATACCCACTTACAACATGACTCACTTCATTTTTTATTTTTAATCTTTGGAACAGGGTCTCACTAGGAAGCAACTCACTGTTTTCAGCCTCCCCCGTGCTGGGATTTACAGGCGTGAGCCACCAAGTCCATACACAGTGACTGGCCCAGCAAACCCTGGGGCAGGGCTGGTTGGTCACGCCATGTGGGGATCCAACCCTGCTCCCTCTCCTTATTCTGCTCAGCTATCACGTCAGCCATCTTACCTGACTCACTTCTCCGTTTGATCCCAACTTGATCTATTTTGTCTGAGGAAGTATAATCAGAATCTTACTGGTTGGCTACGGTTTTGTCCCACCATCTGTTCACTTTGTGATTTCCCATGTTTCCCACATTGACCCTCCACATCTAGTAGAGATGTTCTGTAAGAATTCCTAGGAAAGGCAAGGTCCATGGCAGCCTACTCGTAGCCCTTTCTGTCTCTTACAGAAGCTTTCTTTCCTCCAACAAATACATTTTGCTTTTAACTTCCATTGTTTGTGAAATTCATTTTTCAATTTGTAGAAAACAGCAATGTGTCCTAGCTATATTTCAGGTAGGGAGTTTCTTTCCCCTATATTACTGTCATGTTATTAAGGTAAAACAAGTATTTCTGCTATTAGTGAGTTAGTGCAATGAGCCAGCTTAAATTATTTTTATTAATTCATATTGGCATTCAGAGTAAAGTTTTGACCCAGTGAACTCCAGAAAACTATCAAATATTTATCTTCCTATATTCTTTTCTTTTCTTTCTTTTTTTTTTTTTTTTTTTTTTTTTTTTTTTTTTTTTTTTTTTTTTTTTGTTTTTTTTTTTTTTTTGTTTTTTTTGTT
>PVJA010028153.1:0-27671 GCA_004027025.1 Myocastor coypus
CTATGTGCCCAGTTTTCTGAGGAATTCTCACAGTACTTATACCAGTCTACACTCTTCCTGAGAGTGGAGAAGGTTTGCTTTTTCCCACAGCTCTTCCAGCGTTTGTTATTGGTTGATTGCTTAATGTTAGCCATTCTTTCTGGTGTGAGATGGAATCTCAGAGCTGTTTTAATTTGTATCTCTGAAATGACCAGAGGCATTCAACATTTTTTCATATATTTATTTGCCATTTGTATTTGTTCCTCTGATAGTATATTCATTTAACATGCCCAGTTTTAGATTGGGTCTTTAAATCTGGGGTCTGATATTTTTCATTTAGTTATATGTTCTAGACATTAATCCTGGGGTTAGGGATATAACTCAGTGGCAGGAGTGCGTGCATGGCAACTGGAAGATCCTGAGTTTGACTCCTGGTACCCCCAGTCCCTCTCTAAAATAGACATTAGTCCTTTGTCTCAGGGATAACTGGCTAAATACTTTTCCACCTCTCTGTGTTGTATTTTCACTCTTTGGTAATTTCTTTTTTTAAAAAATTATTTATTTATTTATTTTTCTTGTTTCAGAACCTTGTTTGTTTATTCACTCATTTTTTTATGGCTGGCTCAGCCCGCCCTGAGGGCAGGGCTGGCGCAGCATGTGGTGCCGGGGATCGAACCGTGGTTGGTCCCTGGAGCACCCAAGCTTTCCCAAGCAGGCACTTTAGACCACTGAGCCATCCTGCCGGGCCCCCTCTTTGGTAATTTCTTTTGCTGTGCAAAAGCTTTTTAGTAGGATGACATCCCAGTTGTTGATTCTTTGTAGTATTTCCCAGGCAATCAGGGTTTTGTTCATGAAATCTTTGCCTATGCCTATGTCTTTGAGAATTCTACCTAGTGTCTCTTACAGAAGATTTAGTGTTTTTGTGTTAATATTTAGATCTTTGATCCATTTCAATTTTAGCATAGTGCATGGTGAGTGATATGGATGCAGTTCTAGTCTTTGGCATGTGGAAAGCCAATTTTTTCCAGCATAAGGTGCTTTTGAATGTTTGGATATTTAAAAACTGAGACTCACTTTATATATACATGTGTAAATAATTCACATTTTTGAATTCAGTGTGTATTTAGCATATTATAAATTCAGAACAAAATATAACTAGTCATACACCAAAGAACATTTCTCTCTCTTTTTTTTAACTTTGGAAGATATTTAGTATAGGGTCTACATGGTCTCACTACACAGATCAGATTCATAGTGATTTTCCTGCTTTTAGCCTACTAAATTCTAGGATTACAGGCATGCACCACCACATCCGGTCTCAATTGCTGTCTCAGCATGCTCCTAAGTTCTAGGATTACAGGCATGCACCACCACATCCAGTCTCAATTGCTGTCTCAGCATGCTTTGGGGTGGGGCCAGCCTGACAGGCTGGGCATTGATCCCTGGTCCATGCATCTGCCTAAATAGGCACTTTAATCTGCTGAGCTATTTGGCCAGCTCTTAGAATAATACTTCAATCAATAACAGTATATGATAGTGGTCCCATAAATTACATCACCCAGTGATGTTATCTCCATCACTAAGTACATGTTATTACATTTGAACAATGATGAAATCATTTAATGATACATTTCTTTTTTTTTTTAAATGTTTGTTTATTTTTTTATTTGTTTATTTGATAGAAGGTCTTGCTGTGCAGCTCAGACTTGTAATGATCATCCTATCTTAATCTCCCCAGCGCTGGGACTGTAGGCATGCACTGCTACTCCTGGTTTCTGGGCCTGTCAGCATGGGGCAAGCATGGCATGAGGTACTGGGGATCCAACCTAGGTCCTTGTTTTTTCTTTTTTAAACTTTATTAATTTTAATGAGAAAGAAATAACAATGAGACAGCTTCAAAGTAAGTTAGTAGGACAGTTACAATAATTAATACATTGCATATTGTTGTCTTCTTAGTAGTTGTTCAGAGTACAATAGGCAGACATAACTTTTCTAAACACTATTAGTACAAGTCTTTCTTCTCATTGAACTAAGAGAAAGTAGCTGTATATATAGTCCAAGAGTCCATAATAGTAATGAGTTATCAGCAGAACTGGCAATGTCAGAAGCTAGTCACTTGAGCCTTTTACAGCTCAGTATATTAAGATAGCTTTACTTTTTATACCTTGAGGTTATTTTCTGCTGGATGATTAAGACCAATATAACAAAACATTTAACTTTTGTATCAGACAAGATCAGTCAAATCCCGTCAGGATTAACCTTGAAACCATGTACAGTGTTTTGGAGATCGTTTGTCAATGTCAGCCATCTGGATGAGCCATGGCCATTGCTTGACCAGTTTGCTCTCTGTGAAAGCCTGAGGGAATGTTTTCTCTCAAGGTGACTCTCCTTAGGCACACTATACATCATCAATCTCTTTCCTCTGTGGCCCCATAATCTCCTTGAACAGAAAATTTGGGACACCACTGACTTATAGGATGTTACAACGCAGGTCCTCTTATGTCCTGAGTCCTCACTGATCTTGAGGTTCTAGGGCCAAAATATTGGCCATCCTTGTAGCCCTTCTTTTTCTCTAATTTTTTGGTCTGTAAACTTAAGTTGTTAACCATCCAGAAAAGAAGCTTGGTGATATCATTACCCTAAAACATAGGCACTTGCAGCTTAACATCACTATCTTTCTGACCAATCCAGATCCTTGCATTTACCAGACAGCTGCTTAGACCACTGAGCTCTCTCCCAGCTCTTAATGATACATTTCTTAGCATATATAAACATAAGTGACTCATGACTATACATAGGCATGTGTGTGTATAAAATTTTCTGAATATTTCTGACTAGGAAATTTGAACTTGCCTCAAGTGTCCTTGGCAAGAACCTGGCCTACAAGTAGTTGCCACGTGCTTCCCTATGCTTTGCATGATGTTGGTGCTGGAGGCATAGGGTGGAGGGGCATAGGCACCGCTCTTGGCCTTGTGGAGCTAAATGTCTTGAGGAGTGCTAGACAGCAAGACTTTGATCATATGAGCACACAAAGAAATAGATAGTTAGAAACTGTGATACATTAATCTATTCCTCAGCCAGGAGGAATAGATTAATCTTGCTTAGCTGTAGTTGCACACATGGATTACTTCCACAGACATGGAGAACCTGTGTCCATGAGCCGCTCAGTGAGCGAGCTGCCCAGGCACTGCTGTAGACTGCCTGTATTCAAATCCTGTCTCTGCCACCTGCTATTTGTTCTTGTCCAGTCACTCCACCAGCCAGAGTGTCAAGTTTCCTCACCTGTAGCATCTCTCAGGGTGGTGGCAAGGATTAAATGAGTTGAGATATAACTAATTCAGGCTCTGAGGACACACAGACTTTTCAGACTTAGCACGTATCAATACCAGATTTCTAGTATGGTGTTCTATTAACTAGGCAGAAGAGCCTCATCCTTTAATGTCATATGAAGCCGAAGGAGAGGAAATGATTTTTCCCAAAGATCAGAGAGTTAGCTAATGGAAGTTCTGACCCTGGAAGAGAATTTTTAAAAACCTCCAGTTCACTGCTGTTTCTGCTAAAATTATTGCTTCTTCATTCATACAGAGTCTTCATGATGCATTTGAGTATTAGGAGATGAAAATACCCATTTCTGTTTATCAGAGTATTTTCACCTTTCCCACAATTTGTTTGAAAGTAGTTGAGTCTGGCTATGAAGGATCGGGTACGTGGACAAGGTGACTAGATTCAGTCACTTTGGCATCACTGACTTTCTCCTGGTGTCACAGGATACTTTCACATTGATTTCTCTGGGATAGGCATGTTGGCAGCTGTGAGCTTCTACCCAGTATGTGCCTGGCACATAGGTCCTGTATCACAGGAAGGGGTCACAGATACAAATGTGTAGTTATGGTTCTTTCCTTATTAATACACAGACTGGAGTAGGAGTTGGTGAGAGATACGTTAATCAAACTTTACTCCTCTCTGTAAATGGTGTGCTGCTGGGGGAATGTCCAGGTCCTCTGCTGAGCAGAGGAGGGAGCACAACCATTGCCCTGGTAGAAAGGTTCTTTCTGAAGGAGACAGGGATTTCACATATCTGGATCTGATGAACAGATCCCCTCATAAAGTTAGGGGACGCTAAAAACAAAACCTGTTGTGACTCTTATCTGTGTACATGTTGGGTGGTGTGGCCTATGGAGGAGAAACGGTTTAAGCTAGCCTGAGAAATAAGATGTACTTCTCTTTGGGGCGCTTCTGGCACATCTGGATCAGTTTAGTTATAATCCATATGGTTATAGTGAGGTTCAAAATTAAAGCTTTAAGCTTCCGGTGTTTTCTGACTCGTTTGCAACTCACATGAAGGTTAAAACTCAGCATCTGAAATCTTCCCTGAAGCTGAAAACTGTTTTCCTTCAGACTCTTGGGTTAAAGAACATAGAATTTTCTGTGGTAATACTTTCTGTATTTCCTAAGTGCTGTTATCTAGGCCTGATTCTTGTGTTATTGCCGTATTATAGGAGAGTGAATTGAGGTTCCATAAGGTCAAGTAGTTCTTGAGGAAGGAAATCCCTGGGACAGTTTGACCTGATTTTCCAGGTAGAGGATTTTGTTGGTTATGACAGAGGTAAGGAATCTCACAGGCAATTTCTTCTTACAAATAAAAATAGCCACCATCTGTGACAGATGTCCCAGCAGAGCCAGGTGAATTACTGTGACTTTCTGTTCATAGAGATAGGAGGCCTTTTCTCTCAGCAGATTGTGAAGTGGGTTTCCTCTAAGTGGCAGGGCAGGCTAGACAGATGGGGAAGCTGAGACCAGGCACAGCTGTAGGTAGGACCAGAAGACTGGCTGAATTGTAACTCCTTGGTGTTAAGATTCCACTGCTCAGCAGAGAAAACTTGGGGGCCTGGGGCAGAACAATGAGTCCCTTTTCAAAAGCTGATGAATGCAGTGAAATTAATACCATGACACAATACAGACATTAGAGAAGGACTTTTGCCCTTGCACAGTCTAGTTCTCAATTCTACCCACACTGCTCTGCCTTGACAAAGTTAAAAAAAAAAAGTCCCCATGAGCCTTTCACTTGGCTTCTTTTTGTCTGAAGTTTGGTTAATAATGAACAGAGTTTAAAATGTGTCCTTATTTTATAATCTCTTCTTCCACTCAGCCTGAATATTCTTCATATATTTAAAAGTAGCATTTCTGATTTAGGTGGAATGGCAGGTGAAAACATCAGGTCTGGTGTCCTCTAACTATGCTTATGTAAAACACTCGGGTTGCAGAATCCCTGTGGTTTTCATCTCAAGGGCATCCTGCAATCCTTTTTTCTTTCTCTTGAAAATCAACGCTCACATAATCTGCCCTCTGACCAATTTAAAGCAGCACCCCTGCAAGTGACTCTGTGAACACAACTGTGGTTTGTTTCATGATAGCACTTAATAACACATGGTATTGTCTCTTAATTAATTAATTAATTAATTCACTCATTCATTCATGCATTTACTTCTTTTTGCCCATCCTGCCAATATGTACACCGTGGTGGTGCTGGGGCCTTGTCCTGCATATTCAGGGCTGTGTGCCAGCACCTTGCACAGGCTGGCCCACACAGGTACATACTATTGTCACATTAAGTTACTAAACTCCTATTTATGTGATTTTTCGGATTCTTTCCTTTTCAGATTGAAAAGCTGTGAGCAGCATGTTTTGCCCCCTGAAACTCATCCTAATACCAGTGTTACTGGGTAAGTGGAAGCCTGGTGTTGGACAGTGGTGTCTAATCTCTTGATTGCTTCTAAGTCTCGTGGTATTTTTAAAAAAATGTGTTTGGCACAGAGTCTCCCTACACAGTTGGATTGGATTGGTAGTAATCCTCCTGTGTTCAGCCTCCCCAGTACTGGAATTAGAGGCATTCACTATCATACCTCATCTTGGTCGCCAGCTCAGCGCACTCAGGAGTGGCTCCAACATGGCTTGTGGTACCAGGGACTGAACCCCAGTCCCTTCATTTACCTAAGCAGGAACTTAGTTCACTGAGCTATCTTGCTGGCCCTGTTGTGTATTTTTATTTTATATTTTTAAATTTTTCCTCTTCTTCCTCCAGCTTTACTGGAATAGTTTAAAATTACATTTTCTATTTTCTACAACTTCAGTTGCTTTTTCCATCTGACTTTTAAAAACAGATTACAGCAAATGAAACAGTTGCCTAAGTGATATGGTATACAAAAATAACATCTTGATTTCTGTGAAAATGCATTTCTCTGCAA
Source organism: Myocastor coypus (assembly GCA_004027025.1). Lineage (NCBI taxonomy): Eukaryota > Metazoa > Chordata > Mammalia > Rodentia > Myocastoridae > Myocastor > Myocastor coypus. The sequence goes on from PVJA010028153.1 coordinate 6,225, forward strand.
TTCCTGAAGAGCTCCAAATTATGCTCTGAGCATCAATGTTTACTTTGGGTTTTAGATTTAGTCTTTGAAAAACTGTATTTTAAGCTTTTGCCGTCCCCACCTGTGTGTCCACCACTAGTACTGTGGCAAAGGTGTCCTGTCTACCTGTCCTCCCTCACAACCACACAGCCATTAGTGTGCACATTGACTGTCTTTTTTTTATGTCCATTTCCATCTTCTTTTCTTCTTCTTTTTTTTTTTTTTTTTAGGGTCTCACTACTGAGTCATAGTGATCCTCCTGTTTGTACCTCCCAAGGGCTGGGATTACAGACGTGTGCCACCATGCCCAGTCTCACTGGCTCGGCACGCTCTAGAGCGGGGCTGGCATGGCACGAGGGGCCAGGAACCGAACCCTGGCCCCTGTGCTTCCTCTAAGCAAGTGCTAAATCCACTGAGCTATACCGCTGGCCCTTGTCTTTTTGTTTATGTCCTCTCAACTGTATGCTCTACAAGGGCCTGATACAGATGTTACTTGGTGTTATTTAACACTACTGAGGTCAGATGATCCAAGGCCTTCATTATGCCAAAATTCAAGTTATTTAAGGAACTTCAAAGATCTTTCCAGAATTGGTTTTATCTCCTACATGGGAACATATTCAAGAAGCCGAGGGTGGGTTTACTGGTCTGACAGCTCTTCCCATTCATCAGTCCTTATTCACCAGTGGCACAGAAAGGTGCTTCTTTAACAAAGCATGATACATAGCATCTTTTTTTTAATTTTTATTTTTATTTATGTATTTATTTTTTCTTGTTTCAGAACTTTTGTTTGTTTATTTATTTATTTTTATGGCCAGCTCAGCCTGCCCTGAGGGCAGGGCTGGCGCAGCATGTGGTGCTGGGGATCAAACCGCGGTCCCTGCAGCTGCCTAAGCTTTCCTAAGCAGGTGCTTTAGACCACTGAGCCATCCTGCCAGGCCCCGATACATATCATCTCTACCAAACTAAACATAAACATGTTTTGTATTGAAATGCAGAAAATCATTTTTTCCCACTCCTTTCCTCCTTTTACACAAGCAAAGCTCACTGGCCTGGGAGGAGACTCTATCTGCCAACTTTTGGCCAATGAAGAGGATCTGGAGAAAAAAAATACAATCATCAATCAGAAAAAGGAGGGGCACAAAGGAAAATACTTAGGCTGTGGCCTCCTTCATGCATTCCTGTGCAAGATGCCCTGACTTGCCACAGTGGAAACAGTTGACATCACTTGTCTTGCTGCAGCTGATGGCTACATGACCAGTCTCACCACACCTGTAGCGCTTCACTTTGGTTCAGTCTTTCGAATGTGTCCAAACTCTCTATGAGCTTAGTACTTCTGCTCATCAACATGGTCATAGTAATGAGCCAGAGGACCTGGTTTGTCACAGTTGAGGTGGCATTACTCCCACTCTCTCCTTGAAGTCCTTGGCGATGTGGCCATCTTTACCACAGTTACAGCAGGCTTCATCTTCCTGAAGATCACAGTCCTTGGCAAGATGACCAGACTCACCATAATGGTAACAGATATCTGGAAGAGATGAGGAAACAAACTGGAAACCTCTGCCATGGCTTCTCATTCCACGACCACGGCCTCCTCCAGTAGGGCATTTCTGGGCCCAGTGGTCAAATCTTTTGAAGCACTCAATGCTGCTTATGGCTGCAGTTGGGTCTTTGGCTTCTGAGTGGACCCACAGCGGTGGAGAGTTGGACACAGGCCCAGAGAAGAAAGTTCGCGAGGCAGTGGCTCTTTATTTTCAGAGTCCTTGCCACTCTCATGTGTTTTTAAAAGCCAACATTGTGTATTTTCAGTTCCCTTTGGTTGGTGGAGGATGGAGACATAAGCTGAAACTTGACGGTTTTGCTAAAGCAGCTGTTTCAGAAGCCAATGCCCACTTTCTTGGAGAGGGAAAACTTTGTTTCTATCAGACACAGAATGTCTTCACGTCCTTATTCTAGAACCTTCTTTTGTTAATAGTTATTTTATTTTTATGTTTTTAATACAGGGTCTACAGGGTCTAACTATGCAGATCAGACTCATAGTTATCCTTCCTGTTTTTCAGCCTTCCAAGCACTGGGATTACAGGTGTGTGCCACCATGCCCAGTCTCATTCACTGTCTCAGTATGCCTGGGGGGTGGGGCTGGCACACAGCAGGCCTGGAATGAAACCCTGGGCTCCTGTGTCTGCCTAACCAGGTGCTTTAATTCACTGAGCTATTTGGCTGGCCCTTCTAGAACGCTGTTGTGTGATAGAAAGACAGTTTCCCTATGGTACTTGAAATTATCACTCTGCTAGTCTCAAATCTGGAACTATATTTCCAAAGACAAGCTGAGAACCCTTTGATTATTTTCATGTTTTAGCCAGTCCAGTTCTCTTATGGTTCCTCAGATGCACTGAGCTCTTTCCCAATTTTGGGGGGTTTCCTTTACCTGGAACCTTTCTCCTGCCCTGGTCCATGCTTTATCTCTGGTTTCCTCTGAGGCTCCACTTCCTTCTGTGAAGTCCATTCTGGCCTTCCGCTCAGGTCAGGTTGGCCTCTCCTGATGAGATCTTGTTCACGTGCTTGTAGCTGCTTCTGGCCACTCATCACTTCTCTCTAGTTTATTTTATTTTATTTTTTTTGTGGGACCAGGGTTCGAACTCACGACCTTGCACTTGCCCAGCAGGCACTTGTGCCTCGGAGCTATCTCCCCAGCCCCTTCTCTCTAGTTTAGAAAACTTCTCTTTTCTCCCTGTCTTCCTCCTCATTCCATAGATATAGCTATGTGGAAAGGAAAAATTAATTAGGTACTTTGCTCTCATTGCCTTTTCTTTTTCTCTTTATTATTATTATTTGGAACTGTGGACAGTGAACTAAAAACTGACTCTGGAAAGTACACAAAAGTATTGTCACTCCTCCTTGAAGTTCAGCAATACAAAGTGTGCACAATTATCCACACACATATATGTGCACACACTTACACATGCACCCAAAAATATTTTTCAAGAAGCAGGATTGTAGTTATCTCAGAGGAAGTGTAAATATTCCCATAGAGATCTGTGAGCAGCCAGCATTGTTTTGCCCTTCCATCCAGGAAGTTTGCAGTCTACATCTGTCTTAGTGACACTGCTCTCATTGCTGGGACAAATTCCCAACACTCAAAATGAAAGAAGGAAAAAAAAAAGAGTAAGTAAGTAAAAAAGAAAAGAAAAGAAAAAAAAGGTTTATTTAGCTCACGGCTACTGGAGGTTTCGGTTCATACTCAGTTGGCTCCAAGGCAGACTGGCATATGGCAGAGAGCAACAGTTCATGGTGGTGGCAAAGAGTAAGAGCAAAATGGAGGAGTAGCAGCAACAATGGCAACAGAGAGGAAGTCTTTCTCAGGCTGCGTTCAGGCTACCTGCCCTAGGTTGGGGGGAAGTACTCACACCCATAATCCCAGCAGTACTAAAACCCATAATCCCAGTGGATCATGAGCTAATCTCAAACTCTAGAGGTCCCCGCCCCATGACTGCATGAGGTTTTGCGGGGACAACTAGACACAATCCTTAACAACATCTATGGAGTTTCACATGTCTTCCAGGAGTTTTCCTTCTCTGTAGAATGTCTTATTTTCTCCCTCCTTGGCCAAGATTACTCCGCAGAGCTTCAGACCTCAGTTTCTCTTTGCTTTCATCACTGTCACTCTTCCTTAGAGTTCCTCACTTAATGCTATAGGCATTTTTTTTGTTTTTTGATACTGGTTTTGCCATGTAGTTCAGGGTGGCTTTGAACTCAGTAGGTAGCCCAGGCTGGCCTCAAACCCACAGTGACTCTCCTGCCTTGGCCTCTTGAGTGCTGGGATTACAGGCATGTGCGACCATGCCCGTTCCATTGTTATGAATATTAAATAAAATTCACTTGTACCTTCAGCCAAACATACAACTGCTTAGCTTCTTCTCATAGGAAAATTCCAAATAGTTGTTGGAGTTAATTTTGATTTCTTTCAAAATAACTCCCTCCAAAGCGTTTGGAGTTCATGTTTTCTTTTCTGTCCTCCCTACTGTGTGAACCTGCTGTTGGGCAGGAAGTTAGCTCTCTTCTCTCAGGGAAACAGCTTGAATTAAAAAAAGGGCACATTTTCTGTTCATGGCCATATGTGTTCTCTTGGCTCTTCTTTGATATGAACTGGGCAGCCTCTAAATTTGTCTCTCTTGATTTTGTTTTCTCTGCATGAAGCATATCTTATGAAAACAGAAATATCTATGAGATGGTTTGGATTTTTTTTTGACCTTTTGAAATTCCTTGAGGGACTTTCAGATCATGGGGAGGACAATGGTCCCTATGTTCAAAAGCCTGGAGGATGAAAAGCCAGAGTCCATGGCAAAACTAGGGTGGAAGTGAGGTGGGGGAGGGCAAAAGGGGAAGGCTGTGCTGTGCTTTGGCCTACTTAGAGCACTTGCACTAATCAGCCATCAAATGCAGAGATAAGCTTTTCTGAAGGAACTGAAGAAAGGGAGAAGTGGAAGAAAAACCTAAAATACTGAGGAGTTGACCATTCCTATAGGAAACCAGTGGGGAATTTAGGATCAAGAAATATTCCATTTCACGTTTATGGTAAGTGGCTATGGGTGTCTACGTTGATAAGGAAGACCTCAGGATTTCCTTTCTCTCTTTAACAAGTTGGAAGAAGGGACCCTAGGAACTTAAGAAAAGAGGAGACTCTTTTAAGAGAAAGGAATGAAACCAAACAGCACTGATTGCATTATGAAGATTGCAGAACTCAGGCCAGGGATGTAGCTTAGCAGACCAAGCTCCTGTCTTGCCCCTGGACATAATGAGCTGGCCATTGAGACCGGGTATGGCAGTGCATGCCTGTAATCCAACACTAGAGAGGCTGGGACAGATGGATCACTAAGAGTCTGAGCTGTGTAGTGAGGTCCTATACAAAGTACATAAAAATAAATAAATAAAAAGTGTAGAGCCCTTCAAACTTGAGCAGTACAGATAACTAGAAGGTGTTTCTCCTACCCTTGTTGATGCCTGCCTGGTTTTAGGGAAGCGCCTCTAGAGCTTGTTCTACATTATATTACCAAGGGGAGGTGTATAGTACTTAGTGATTTTTATGAGGTTTTTTTTTTTTTTTTTTTTTTTTCAGTACTGGAGATTGAACTCAGGTCCTTGTGCTTGCCAGGCAAGCACTTATTCTACTGAGCTATCTCCCTGGCCCCAAGTACTTCGTGATTTTTGTAGTTGAGGGTATTTATCTATTTTGCCTTTGTTTCCTCAGGTTATGTTTTGGACCTCGTTGACTTGGGTACTTTGTACCCTGAGCTCGGAGTCCATGTGGGTGATTCAGCCCTGATAGGATGTATTATCCAGAACACTGAAGGAAAAATTGTGACCAAGGTAGACTGGATACACTCCACAGGACAGCACGGCAAGGTACTGAGGACAATATACTGCAAATGACAGAGTCGGGTGGGGAGAGGGTGAATCTGTCATCAGGTACCATAGGACGGTTTTGCAAGAGCTTGGGCTTTAGAGGGCATCGCACCTGGGCCTCCTCCCAGAGCAGCCACATGGCTGTGCAAGCCGCAGTGACGGTTCCTCCAGCTCTGCTGAGTTCTAACTTCTTGATCAGTGATGAGAAATGATGTTATAGTTCTGGCAATGCTTAAACTTCAGGTAGTCATGAGACCTCTGCGTGAAGTTCATTTCACTTCCTTCCTCTGTCTCTCCTTCCCTTTGTAGAATAGAGAATGTAGGTAAGAGGGGCAATTTCTGTGGTCTGGAGAGAACAGTAATGAGCTGGGCCAAAAAACAGTGAGACCATTATCTTGCATGCTGGGGGCAGAGTAGCAGATTCTGCCAACATTCTACTGTTCTGGAAATCATCTTTTTCTCCTTCACAACCAGTTGAAATGCTGCAATTAGCAGGTGCAGCATGGCTGGGTGAAGGGTCTCCCACAGAGCTCTTTAGAGTAAGAAACTGAAGTATTAGGTCTTTTCAGAGATTCCTTTGTGAAATTCGTTTGTGGACTATATCCACAAGAGTTTGCTACCAGTGATAAAATCCCAGCACTTACAACTGAAATATTCTATTTTGTAGCTCAGACCTATTTATTGTTATCTGTGTAACATGAATGTCAGCCAAACTTTTGTTATTATCGCAGGGTTCACGCCCAGCCTATAGCCATTTTCGGTCTCTGACACCTTCTTCTTTTGTCTTCTGATGTGTTGGCTGGAGGAGGGCCGACATGAGAAGGGGTGGCAGCAGCATTCCGGGAACACCCGCCCACTGTGCCAGGGGGATTAGATCATGCATTTGAATGCTGTTTCATCTGGCAGCCCCAGCAGGAAACAGGGTGAAACTGAAATAGGACTTCTACAAATTGTGATTTTTCAAATGCTCAGAGTAGGTGTAACACTCTTCCTTAATTTATAAGAAATAGAAACGTATGCACCCAATTTCTCCATTTGCCTTTGTAGAGAATGAGGCACAGCACCTGTGCAAGCTAGAAGGTTGCCTGGCGCATTGCTATTATTAATTGGGTGGTATTGAGTTTTTGATGATGGTGACATTGAGGACGTTACCCTGCTTTCACCCATTTGGGCCTTTTGAATCCAAGCTCTTGGTTGGCTCTCTTTTGATTTTCTCCTATTGCACCCCCCTATAGGACGAATACGTACTCTACTATTACTCCAACCTCACGGTGCCTACAGGGCGCTTCCAGAACCGATCCCGCTTGGTGGGCGATGTCTCCCAAAATGATGGTTCTCTACTGCTCCAAGATGTGCAAGATGCTGATCAGGGACTCTACACCTGTGAAATCCACCTTGAACATGAGAGCAGGGTGTTTAAGAAAGCCGTGATGCTGCACGTGTTACCAGAGGAAGCCAAAGGTAGGAGGAGACCCACAGGGTGAGAGACTCAGTGTGCAACACAAGGAGGCCTGAGTTGGCTGAGGAAAGCTAAATGCTCACCACAGAGTGAGCCTTCAACAGATGGTGATTAGTTTATTAAATGAAAATTGTGGGGGCTGGCAAGATGGCTCAGCAGTCTAAAGTGCCTGCTTTGGCAAGCTTGGGCAACCACAGGGACCATGGTTTGATCCTTGGGACCACATGCTATGCCAGTCTCACCCCCAGGGTAGGCTGAGCCAGTCATTAAAAAAAAAAAATTGTGGGCCAGGGAGATAGCTCGGTGGAATAAGTGCTTGCCTGCAAGTACAAGGTCCTGAGTTTGATCCCTGGTACCACCCAAAAAAAAAAAAAAAAAAGCACCTGGGCTACAAAAGTGAGCGCAGGACCAGCCTCAACTGCATAGCGAGACCCTGTCTCAAAAAGACAAAAAAAAAAAAAAGAAAAAAGCAAAGAAAATTGTGATAATTATTGCTACAAATATACTTTCTTCTCAAAAACAACAAGAACAAAAAACCAAATTGTGAAAGACGTACTGTTCTTTCCATTTTTCAGAAGGTAACTAAAACTTAGAGGTTAAGGGCCTTACCAAGGGCTGCATGTTTACCAGTGATGGTTGTACTTCCAAAAAATTCTGTGTTCTTTTTACTGTGCTCTGATACTTCCCATCAACTATTCACACTGATTCATATCCACGGATCATATGCACCTATGGTCGGTGGTCTGCCAGTTATAAAAGAAGTAAGGAGGTCTCTCTAACTTCTTTGCACCCAACTTCCCCATCTGTGGATGGGGGAAGTGGCTTCAGTAGATCTGAGACTTTCAAATTGTCCCTCTTGAGAAACTTAAGCTCTGGGAATCCCAAGCAGCCCTGAAAGCTAGAACAGAGTAGGCATCTGTGGAAGACCTGCCCAGACAGGACCCTAGCTTTCTATCACTGCTGCGGCCAGAGTCCTTTGCTTGCTCTCTCTCTCTCTCTCTCTCTCTCTCTCTCTCTCTCTCTGTCTCTGTCTCTCTCTGTCTCTCTGTCTCTCTGTCTGTCTCTCTCTTGTTTGCCTTTTAATTGGGCTCCTACTTCAGATTTTCTTTGAAGACAAGATTCTTCTGCTTTAAAACAGTCTGAAAGTGAGAGTATGAGCTGGGGTAGCCTGAGTCAGGGCAAGACGGCTCCCTAGAAGGTTCTTTCCCCTTTGACCAAGTGTTAGTTGGACAGAATGTAGCTAAGATTATAACTCAGCTACAGAGGTAGCAACCTCAGAGGTAGAAATTTATCTCAGGGGCAGAGCATTGGGCTGCCGAAAATCCTCAGGGCAAGTAGCGCAGACCACAGAGGTAGCTGTCTGATTGGTCTTTGGAGCAAAGGATGGAGAGGGTAAACCAATAGGAGGAAAGTTGACTATGAATCCTTTCTCTAAAACAGTGGTGGAACTGGGCGTGGTGGCTCACGCCTGTAATCCCAGCACTTGGGAGGCTGAGGCAGGAGGATCGTTGTGAGTTTGAGACCAGCCTAGGCTACAAAAGAGAGCTCAAAGCCAGCCTGAACTGCACAGTGAGACCCTGTCTCAAAACAAACAAACAAACAAACAAACAAAAAACAAACAAAAAAAAACAGTGGTGAACCTATGGCACCTATGCTATTGTGTTTTTTCTTTTAAGACAAAAGATATTGATTCATGAGCTGTTTTGTTCTGAATTAAAACCTCAAAATTCAGGTTTAGCTGCAGGGTTGGCACGTGACAGTAAATAAGTGGGCTTGGGGTTGCAGTTCAGCTTTTGGTCTCTAAGAGGTTCACCTTCACTGTCTTAGAACTTGAAGGGTAGTTTTAGCTAAGAAGGATTATTTCTTATTTAGAGGTGGTGAAATTCTAGCTGGGTTGGGGATATAGCTCAGTGGCGTAAGTGTCTACCTAGCAAGCACAAGGTCCTGAGTTTGATCCTTGGTATCAAAGAAAGAAGAAAAATTCTAGCTGGGATGAAACACATCACTGCTAAAATGGCATCATGGGTTGCCACTCATGCCATTAACATCTGGAATCTTTCATCCTGTGAACTATTTCCACACCCATTTTTTATACTAAGTTAATGATATCCAAACTAGTGATACCCAATGTCTCTAGAAGTTTACGGTATTAATGCAGATATTTCCCAACAAAAGTACATACCTAAAAAGTATTTGAAAGTCATAGAATGAGATGCACCCTGTAGTCTCTGGCTGGGCTCGAGGAAGCTTGTCTAGTTTGGGAACTAGAATGTGGGACTCTGTTCCCCGGAACCAGTGTAGGCCATTAGTGGCTCAGCTCTCTCTATGGAGGGTCTCCTCCAGGGCACCCTGCTGCCAGGACCCTCCGTCCACCCATTCTGCTGTGCCTCCTGCTTGTGTGGCTCTGTGTTCTTTGTGGTTGTGGACATAGTACCTCATATAGAGTAAGTAATCAGTGTAACTTTTAATGAATGAAATTTTTTAGCTAGTGATCTTCAGTTGCATCTGATTTCTAAGAAGTGCAGTCACAGCAGGTGGCCTCTGGGAGTGCTCCTTCTTTCTCCTACTTCTCTTTATCTTATTCCTTTTCAGTTCAAGTCATGTTTCCAAAATGAATGTATGAATGAATGAATGAATGAATGTGAATTCCTTTTTGTTTGGACTAAAAAACAAAAATCAAAAAACAAAGTTATGGTTCCCATGACAAGAAGTGAGACAGATGCCTGCATTTCCCAGAGATTCTCTTTATGCTTCCTTTTTCTTCTGTCTTTGATCCCAATGCCCTGGCTGGGAACCTTTCTCAAAAAAGCTTACTAGATGGGTGCTCCCTGCAACTGGGTTCCTGCTCTTGCCTGGTGGAGACATAGAGGGAACCAGTGAGAAACTGTCAAGAGCTAAGGAAACCCAGGGAACAGGCTAGAATAACTTTAGAAGTACGCTGGTATTTCCCTGCACCTGCTAGGGAACTTGCATTTATTTTTCCCTCCCAGTCAGCATGCCAGCAGATCCAGTTCCTAGCAATTTTGTCCAGTGGCTCACTGAGAAGTTGTCTGATCTCTTGGGCTGGGGAGTTAGCTTATGGGCACAAGTGCCTGCCTGGCAAATGCAAGGTCCTGAGTTCTATTCCTACTTCTGCAAAAAAAAAAAAAAAAAAAAGAAGTTGTTCCTTCCCATGTGATGACTCCATTTTCTTAGTCATTTATAATTTTCTTTGCAAAGTTTGCCTTTCAGTGCACATATTTTTCTCTTGTTCTACAATTCATTTCTTTTTTTTTTTAAATACTTATGTTAAATAGTATAGGTTAACAATAATATCAACTTTCTGTTCTTGTGGTCTTGAATATGTGATACTTTATTTGCTTTATTGTTTTTGTTATTCTTATTATTTTGCAGAACCAGGGATCGAACTCAGGACTTTGCACTTGCCAGGCCAGCACTTGTGCTCCTGAGCTATCTCCCCAGCTCCCATTATTATTATTTATTTATTTATTCTTCTTGTTTCGGAATCTTTGTTTATTCACTCATTTTTTATGGCCAGCTCAGCCCATCCCAAGGGCAGGGCTGGCGCACCATGTGGTGCCGGGGATCGAACCGCAGTCCCTGAAGCCGCCCAAGCTTTCCCAAGCAGGTGCTTTAGGCCACTGAGCCATCCCTCCGGGCCCCATCCCATTATTATTGTTATTTATTTTTTTTACTTTTTTGAATATTATTATTTTTTTTCTCCTTTTTAAATATGAGGCTTTCAAACTGAATGACATCTCAATCTTCCTCCTCCTCTTCCTCCTTATTACTGTTCTTGTTTTCTTTTTGAGTCAGGTTTTCACTAAGTTACTAGATTGCCCAGGTTAGGCTGAAATTTTCAATCCTTCTGCCTCAGCCTCCCACATTGCTGGAATCACAGGCATGTGTTACCACATTCTCCTATTTAAGTAAAGTGATTCCAATATGCTGCATGAAAACACTTAGGTTTTGTTGGCACTTAGGCCTCGGTTGTGTGCTGGCATTGCTTTTATTGGCTATATAGCCACAAAATGAGATAGCAATTTGATATAGTACCTCAAAATATAATGACTAGGATTAGGATGTAGCTCAGGGATAGGGAAATACAAATTAGGTTCTAGGTTCAACCCGCACCAATATAGGTAGTTAATACATATATATTGCACACATTAATACATATACACTAGTCTCCACCAAATTATATACTGTATGTATAATTATTACACATATATAAATATATACAATAATGACCAATTGACACACTACACAGAAGATGTTAGCACACACAGTGTTTTAAGAGGGCTCAGAGGTTGGGGAGCTAGCTTGGTGGTCTAAGTGCCTGCTTGGCAAGTGCAAGGACCTGGATTCCATCACTGGTACCACATGCCATGCTGGTCCTATGTTGAGCTGGTCACTGAAATTGGGCGTAGTGGTGCATCCTTGTGATCCCAGCTCTGGCAAGGCTGAGACAGGAGTATCACTATGAATTGGAGCTATGTAGCGAGATCCTGGACCAAATAAATAAATAAATAAATTTATTAATAAAAAATAAAAAGACAATACTGTTATTGTTGCTGTACTCAAAGATACAGTTCAGTTTTCTGTGTACTGATGGACTCAGATGGTGTTTTCTGCTCCACTGATATTCTTTAAAGTGAACTTTTGTTGCTTTTAAAATAATTCCTTCCATTGACTTTAGAATTCATAATTTTTTTTTTTTTTTTTTTTTTTTTGGTTTCTTCCATTGCTGGGCAGAAGCTCATGTTTTCCCAGGGAAAGAGTTTTGATGAAATTTTTTTTTTTTTTTTTTGAGACAGGGTCTCACTATGCAGTTCAGGCTGGCCTTGAGCTCACTTTTATAGCCCAGGCTGGTCTCGAACTCAAAGCTGATCCTCCTAACTTAGCCTCCCAGGTGCTAGGATTATAGGGGTGCGCCACCATGGCTTGGCTTATCGTATTGGTATTTTAATTAAAAGAACTCCTTCTAGTTAAGACTCAAGCTGTGTTTCCCTGTGTACCTGCCCGCCTATCTTTTCAATTCTCAAGTAACTTTATGATTGGTTTGTGTAGGACATTGTGGAAAAATCAGAAATGTCCTTGTGCTTTTTTCTTTTGAGAGATTTTAAGAGTGGGGGCAGCTGTTTACACGAACAGGCAGAGGGAAACTTAGGAGTTGGAGAGCCGGAAACAGGGTAAGGGAACCACATGGGAGGGGTCAGGATTAAAACAGTAAGAGAAGTCAAGGAGAAAGCTGTCTATTGTCTGAGTCTAATTAGCAAGAAGTCCTATGACCTGTACTGAAGCCAGAAGTATGTTTTAAATAAGGCCTAAGACAGCATGTAAAAAAGAATAAAATAATTGGAAGAAAGTTACCCATGGTTCCTGTTCTCAGTTGGGAGAACCAGTGGGCTAAATATAAGAATAAGAGTTTTGTAACTTTTCACTTCCTGTCTAAACTCTCAGATATGGGCATCAAGGTGGATGATTAGAGAGCAGGGGCTTCCAGACTCTTGTGTTTTCTATAATACAGACTCATGTGGGGATGGAGTTCACTGGAGGAATTCTGGAAAGGGGGGAAAGAAAATAATTAAAGGGGAGTTTACTGCCATATGAAGACGTATAAACTCATTTGTGGTATTCGTGCGCACCTAGAATGTGCTTCTTGACTTTCCGGGTGCTATGTAGGGTTAAGTGCATAGCCTCTGAGTATTTTGTTCTCACAGAATCTTCTGGATCTTCTATTTAGGGATTATGTGCTGTGCTAGGGATTGCTAGGAATTTTTGCTCTTGAAGGTCTTTGACTGGCCATTATGTCTTCTAGAAGATCTTTAACTTTCTTAGATTTTTACTTTGGTCTAATGCTGTCTGCCATTGTATCCCCAGAGTTCACAGTCCACGAGGGTGAGTCAGCTCTAATGAGATGTCATTTCCAGAGCACAAAAGAGCGACATGTGACCAAGGTAGACTGGATGTTCTCCTCTGGACAGCAAACCAAGGTAATGAGGAGAAAACTTCACTGGGTAGCAGAAGCCCTTGGCTAGGGGCAGGGAAGAGGCAGGAGAGGGAGAGTCAGCCACTAGGTACCACAAGGTGGATAGTTTTGCAAGAGTGTGGGCTGCAGAGCCTGACAGATACAGGCTTCTGGCTCAGCCACTTGACAGGGCTCTGGCTTCTTCTTCTTCTTCTTTTTCTTCTTCTTCTTCTTCTTCTTCTTCTTCTTCTTCTTCTTCTTCTTCTTCTTCTTCTTCTTCTTCTTCTTCTTCTTCTTCTTCTTCTTTTTTTACAAGAGTATTCTTTTTTTTTAAAGAATTATTTTATTTTATTTTTTTTTTGTTTCAGAACTTTTGTTTGTTTATTTGTTTTTATGGCCTGCTCAGCCTGCCCTGAGGGCAGGGCTGGCACAGCATGTGGTGCCGGGGATCCAACAGTGGTCCCTGCAGCCACCTGCAGGTTCTTTAGACCACTGAGCCATCCTGCTGGGCCCCTCTGGCTTCTTAATGGGCCTGTGCCCAATGATGGAGAAGAACAGGAGGAAGGGCTTAACTTTAGGATTGTCAAGACTCTGATACAAAGTCGTACGTGTGAAGCCTCTGTACCTGACTTGGCTGCTGCATTTGAGTTTTCTTCTTTCTTCCTCTCTTTGTAGAGACCCTGAGATGATGAGGAGGGTGATCTCTGTGGCCTAGATGGGGTAGCTATGGGTAGGCACAAGAATATGTTTACATTTCAATGGATTAGGGAGGAATATTTCAGGGGAACTCTGTTAGCCTGCTAGATTAGTAGCTCTCGAGCATGGTGAGGTGATGTATTTATGGGTCAAGGTGTGTTGTGAAGAATGAACGTTAAAGCTGGGCATGGTGGTGCACTCCTGTAATCCCAGCACTTAGGAGGCTGAGGCAGGAGGATTGGTGCGAGTTTGAGACTAGCCTGGGCTACAAAAGTGAGCTCAAGGCTAGCCTGAACTGCATAGCGAGACTCTGTGTCAAAAAGACAAAAAAAAAAAAAAAGAATGAAAGTTAAGGTGCAGGCCGGTGAGTTAGCTCAGCTGTCTAGAGCACCTGCTTAGGCAAGCGTAGGTAGGTGCAAGGGACCTCGGTTTGATCCCCAGCACCACATACTACACCAGTCTTGCCTTGAGGGTGGGCTGAGGCGGCCAAAAAATAAGTTAAAGTGCAAAGTTCGCAAAAGTTTTCATTCTTATGAAGTAAAATGGATTCCATGTCATACTTCTAAAACAAAAAATTCGCCCTCACTTCTATGTGCAAACCCAAGGGTACTAAGACTTGGTCCTTTTTTTTTTTCTTGGTACTAGGATTGAATCTAGGCCCTTCATACTGAGCTATACCCATAGATCTTTTTATTTATTTATTTATTATTTTTAATTTGAAGGGCTGGGGACATAGCTCAGTAGAATAAGTGTTTGCCTGGCAAGCACATGGGCCTGAGTTCAATCCCTGGTCCTGAAAAAAAAAAAAAAAAAGAAATAAAGAGGGTTTTTTGTTGTTGTTTGTTTGTTTGTTTTGTAACTCACTAAGTTGGCCTAGCTGTGTTTGAATTTGAGATCTTCCTATCTCAGCCTCCCACAGTCCTGAGATTACTGGTGTACATCCAGCTCTCACTACGCATTTAAATGTCATCCATGAAATGTTTCACAGCAGAGACCAGAAATTAGGCCTCTCCAGTTGTGTCTGTGTCTGTGTCTGTGTCTGTGTCTCTGTCTGTGTCTGTGTCTGTGTCTGTATCTGTGTCTGTGTATCCATTAGTTTTTCTTAAAAGTATTTTTAGAAAATCTACATATCTTCCTAAAAAATTCCAGCACTCATTCATTTAACAAGTATTGTTATTTATTTTTTCCTTTAGGTTTTTTTTTTTGTGTGTGCAGGGTCTCACTCTGCAGCTCAAACTTGTAATGATCCTCCTGATCTCTGCCTCCCTAGTGCTAGGATTGCAGGCATACACCATGACGCCTGGACTCTAACAACTATTTTTAAAGCATGCGCTTTGTGATGAGCAGTCCCAGGCTCTGCCCTGGTTGGGGGGGGGGGAGAAACAATAGAATAATGAAGAAGTAAGTGTATACCACATCAGATACTAGTGGGAGCCATAGAGAGCCATAGCGCAGTGCACTGCGCAGTGGTCAGGAGGCCTTGCCGGGGTCACGTCAGAGCAGTAGGCTGAGGAGGTGAGTGCAGGGAACCATGTCACATCTGAGGCAGAGGGAGAGCAGCAAGTAGTGAGGGCCTGAGGCTGAGCCCTGAGGAGCAGCAAGGAGGCCATAGCGACTGGGGCTGGTTAGGGCCGGACAAGAAAAGACAAAACCAGAGAGGCACAGGGCACCAGGGAAGATCGCATAGGAACTTGGGATTTCCGTAGGAGCCAGAGGCCATTGAGGAGGATGGGCTGTAGGGAGCCAGGGGAGAAAGTCCTAAAGGAATCCAGGGGGGAGGGAGGCGGCGGTTTGGACCAGGACTGTAGGTGGTTTGCTGTGAGAAGGGGCTTCAGGCTGTAGTTTGCAGGGAGATGTGACGGGATTTTCCGAGGAGTTAAGTGTGAGCAGCTCAAGAAAGAGAATTAAGAATGATGTTAACCTAAGCATCTGGAAGGTGCTGACTGGAAGGTACTGACTGGAAAGAACTGGTTTAGAGAAGCAATTAGGAGTTCAACTTTAGACATGTTTTGGGTGCTTGTTTGAAGTCCAACTGGAAATATCATAACAAACAAAAGTGTATACGTGTTTTTTTTTTTTAAATATGTATGGGAGAAACATAGGCATGAGCTCTACCGCTCCCATCTCTTTTTATATTTTTATTTTATTTTGAGACAGTGTCTCACTAAGATACCTGGTCTGGCTTGAACTTCAGATCTCTCTACCTCAGCCTCTCAAGTGGCTGGGATTATAGATCTGAGCTACCATACTTAGCCAAAGGTCCTTTATTCCCAGTTTTCAAAAAAGTCCATATCTTTATGATTTAGTGATGTCCTTCACAGACACACATACACATACACGTGTGTGTTCACGGCTCTGTGTCCCCCACCATTCTCTCTCTGATGATGCCTTTGCCTTTCTGTTTTCATATAATAGGGTCTTGTGAGTTCTGGCATTGTCCCACCCCTCTCCTCCTTCTACCTCTTCCCTACCAGTCCTAGAAATCTCATGCTTTTTGCCTTTCTCTTCTAGGAGGAGATCGTGCTACTTTATAACCTCAACAAGCCTGCAAGCTACCCCCTGTACCACGGCCGCTTCCAAAACCGTGCAAACCTGGTGGGGGACATTGCCCACAATGATGGCGCCATGATGCTCCAGAGAGTGAAGGAGTCTGACGCAGGACGCTACACCTGCAGCATCTACGTGGGCAGTGTAGTGTTCAGGAAAACCTTTGTGCTCCACGTGATCCAGGAAGAGCATCAAAGTATCTAGCATTTGGTTTTTATTTTATTTTATTTTTTTCTGGTTTCAGAACTTTTGTTCGTTTATTTATTTATTTTTATGGCCGGCTCAGCCTGCCCTGAGGGCAGGGCTGGTGCAGCATGTGGTGCCAGGGATCGAACTGTGGTCCCTGAAGCCGCCTAAGCTTTCCTAAGCAGGCGCTTTAGACCACTGAGCCATCCTGCCGGGCCCTAGCATTTGGTTTTGAAGGGCTGAGGGACTGCATCCGGTAGCAGGGCTAGTGCTGGAGTGAGTCCAGAGGGCCTTGGGTCCCATGGTGGCAGGAGACATTCCCCTTGGGTACTGATGCTAGGCTTGCAGCGCCCCAAGACTGATGCACCCTCAGCTGTCTAGCTTGCTCTTCCTGCTTCTGCCACTGCCTCTGAGTGAAGGGAGGCGGGCTGCTGTTCGGTCACTGTCAGCCTTCTGTGATCCCACTGAGGGCCAGTGTGGTCTCCTGCTGTCATGATGTGAGCTCAGAGGTGGCCAGCACTGGGTCCCAAGTCATTTTTTACTTGGTATCATGGGGGAGTCACTGTGTACCCCTGTCCTAAAGGGAAAATGGCCCTGAGCAGACAGTAAGGAATACAGAGAACACAGAATGACACCAGAACCAAAAATGGACGGGCTTTCTAATCCAAGGCTCTGTATTCTGTTCAACAGTGAACATCAAAGTCAGTGGTATGTAGGAGAAAAACAGATACAGTTGTGTTGATGGAAGGTGGTTGACAGTGAGGGGTTAAAATTAAACCATAATGCAGTCAGGATGTGGCCTGTGGAGTTTGCCTCTCCTCAGGCCTTCAGCAGCTGGCTGTGGTTGGCTGGGGGAGGTGGGGAATCAGGGGGGTAGAAAGTGCCCACCTCACTACCTTGGCCAGAGTATTCAGCCTCTGCGGACACTTTCTCTTGATAGTAAAGGACCCTAGCTGGAGAAGGAAGTGGGACAGATGGATTTCTTAGAGAGCCATTGTGTCTGAGGCATTTTAAATCTACTTCACAGAGAAAGCCCTTGTGGGGTCTCACCCAGTTCTCCCACCCGCAGATCCTGACTCTTATCTCCACCCACCATCCTGAGGCAGGTGGGGCCCCCTTCCGCCCTGCTTTCATCTGATACATGGTGCTCTAATGTCAGGCTGGCCTCCTTCTCAGAAACCCCCCAACCTGGCTCTTCAGACTTCTACTTTCTGTTGGTTTCTACCCCTTGCCAAGGCCAGTCATTCCTCCTACCGACGTCTGCAGCCATTTTCCTCTGAGCTCCTCACCATCACCTCAGTTAACAATGTCTTTCTCTGTGTGTGGCCCTCTCGGCACACCCCATCTCCATTCTTGGACAGTGCTATCTTTCTGAATCACAAGCCCGAGCATTCTGTTTCACTGCTTTACTCTTGTGGCAGTTTCTCCACTGCTTAGGGGAAAAAAGGTGACCTTCTGGAGATGAGCTTTTGGAGGTTGATCTTTTGGACAGGTCAGATTCCTTCCAGACTGGATGACACTGTCTCTCCAGCCCAGTCCCCCATATAGCTTTGCGCCACACCTTCCAAGCTGTTTATGACCCTGGTGAGCTCCCTCTCAATGTCCCCTCTGCCTTTCCCCATATTGCCTTGTGTTTCAAGACTCATATGAAACTTTCGTACACTTGGGGGCAGATTCTCCTTTGCTCTGCCTAGAATCAGGTTTCCTTTTCTCTGTGGCCCTCTGTACCCTACATAGACGTCTGCTATGGCACTTGTAGCGGACCAGTGGCTTTCAGTTTGCATGGCTGTCTCCTTCCTCAGAGGCAGGGACCCTGTGTCTTTCATCCTTGTTGGCCTCTATGGTTACAGTGCTGTCCAGCACTGAGGGAGTGTTTAAGCCAGTTTGAGTAGAAGTCACACTGAAGACCCTACTGGAGTCGTGAGTGTGGCAGTGTGTATTCTTTCAAAAACAGTCACTTATCCATAGAAATCAGCAACCTTTAAAACACCTGTTATTTCTAGGTCATTTGGTAAATCAAAATTTAAGATAAAACTTTTGATGCTGGGCCTGGTGGGATGGCTCAGTGGTCTAAAGCACCTGCTTAAGAAAGCTTAGGCAGCTGCAGGGACTGCGGTTCGATCCCTGGCACCACATGCTGCGCCAGCCCTGCCCTCGGGGCGGGCTGAGCTGGCCATAGAAATGAGTGAATAAACAAAGATTCTGAAACAAGAAAAAAACAAAAAAACAAAAAAACTTTTGATGCAACAGGAAAGTCTCCTGTAGGTGAGACACTAGCCTCACGCACCTTCACCTGCATATTAGGGATAAGCACGGAGTCAGACTTTGACCCTCACTGTAGTGAGGACGGTGTCCCCCTTCCCCCAGTGTGTGGTGCAGTCTGGGCTTCTCCCTTTGCCTTCTGACCTGGCTGCTGCTGCACGGCATAGCCCTGGGAGAGGCTCTCAGCTCTTTTTTGGGAGTACGGAGACTCATGGCTTTTCCCTTTTTCCAAACGTCAGTGATTCTAGCAACCTCTAGACCTGAGATCCTGGGAGGGAAACACGTGGTGATCATCGTGGCGATTGTCTGCACCACTGTCCTGCTGCTCACTGGTTGTGTAGTGATTGTGAAGAGGACCTCCAAGAAAAAGAGGTACGGGCTGCCCCAGCCCTTGGGCTGGGGGATGGGATGAGGCAGAATTGCCACTAAGTCAAAGTCAAAAAAAATGAGAGGGCCTGATCTGGGGCATTTCAGAATGGAATCATTTGGATTATAATAGCAGATGTCACTGTTGGTAGCTCTGCCCCTTTGCTCCTTAATCCCCTGAAAAGACATAGCCATTCCTACATGGTCTTCACTCACTCTGGTATTATATAAACTTTACAAATGCAGGTCTAACTGGAACATGATTAAGAACATGAATCTTGTACAAAAGTGATAACAATACCATTCACTGCCTGACAGAACTGATTCTTAAATGAGCTACCCTGTATGGTATATAAAGCTCAGATATTGAGAATGGTCAATGATTTTATTTAAAGGACTCCATTCTAATTCTGAAAGTTTTTTTTTTTTTTTTTTGAATGGATGTGATTCTTTTTTTTAAAATTTTTTAATTTTATTTTTTTCTTGTTTCAGAACTTTTGTTTGTTTATTTTTATGGCCGGCCCAGCCTGCCCTGAGGACAGGGCTGGCACAACATATGGTGCTGGGGATCGAACCGCAGTCCCTGCAGCCACCCAAGCTTTCTTAAGCAGGCGCTTTAGACCACTGAGCCATCCTGCTGGGCCCCTGGATGTGATTCTAAATGAATTATTTTGAGAAGTTTTTAAAGGCCTCGTTTCTTTTCTTTTCATTTTTTTGAGGCAGTCTCACTATACAGTTCAAGCTGGCCTTGAACTCACTATGTAGGTGAGCCTGGCCTCGAACTTGTGGTGAGTCTCCTGCCTCAGCCTCCCAAGTGCTGGGATTACAGGTGTGCATCGCCATGCCAGGCCAAAAGGCCTAACTTCATCAGTATTTCTCCAGTGGTCTCAGAAATGCCCAGATGAGAGTGCTGGGCCTGGTAGTACACATATGTAATTCTAGCATTCAGGAGGCTGAGGTGGGAGAATTGCTGCAAGTTTGAAACCAACCCAGGCTATGAAGTCAGCTCAAGTTGAATGGTGGAGTCACAAAAAACAACCAAAGAGGAAAAAAAAAAAAAAGAAGAAATGCTCAGATACAGCAGCATGGACGTCAGTTTCTTTGGCAGGTCCCTCAGTTTATCCATTGATTGGTGAAGCAGGTCAGCAGAGCAAGGAGATTCTTTTGTTCAAACCATGTTAGTAAGAAAGGGCTCTTTGAAACTAAGCAATGTTGACTTTTTTTTTTTTTTTTTTTTTTGCTTTGGGGATCAAACCCAGGCCTCACTTGTGCTAGGCAAGTACTCTACCCGAGTCAGTCCTGCAGCACTGACTTTGGGGTGACCTAGGGGTACTGTGGATTCCACAGAAGGCACTTGTGTCTGCTAGGCTGGAAGTTCCAGTCCTCTGGCTTTTCTGATTTGGCCTGAACTGGGTTGGCCTCTGTGAGGGCCTTTGTTCTGGGCTGGTTAAGAGCACAGAACCCAGAGCTAGACAATGTGGGTCACTGTCACCTGTTTCTCCTCTGGGCCTCTATTTCCTTCCCAGTGATGGGTAACATTTCCAGGTCCAGTGGTTTAAAGAAGTAATCAGACTGCCATGCTGAGATTTATGCATAAACATATCTACCTATAGTCAGAAAGTGGATGCCCTGTAAGTGTCTGTCAGAAAGACTGGCCTCACTGCCTAGGCATTTCATTCAGTGAGATGCCACGCAAGCCTTTATAGAAAGACGTGGAATGATACCCATGGGGCAGTGATATGGAATATATAGTATGATCCCATTTTTATAATTGGGAAGGTTATGTGATGCTTACTTTAGGAGTATCTATGCTAAACACTGTTTTTTTTTCTTTTGTTATTGGGGATTGAACTCAGGACCTTGTGCTTGGCAGGTAACTGCTTATGCTGCTGAGCTACTTCATCGGCCCCTAAACACTAATTTTTTAAATGTATTTAGTACAGGGTCTTGCTATATAGCTTGGACTCCTAGTGATCCTCATGTTTTCAGCCTCCCCAGCCCTGGGATTAGAGGCATGTGCCACCATGCACTGTCTTGGTGGCAGGTTCAGCGCATCTGGGGATGGGACTGGTGTGGCATGTGGTGTCCAGAATCGAACTCTGGTCCCTGTGCTTGCCTAAACAGGCACTTAGTCCCCTGAGCTATCTCCCCAGCCCTAAACACTAAATTTTAAATAGTGTAGTATTTAAGATAAAGATGCTAGATCTCGTGGGGATGAAGGGCAACTTCAACTTCTATTTGATTTATTTTACAATGAGAATATACAACTTTACAATCAGAAACTATGATATTTCTTCTTTGACATAAAAATATAATGTTTCTGTTGGGCATGGTGGCTCATATTTATAATCCCAAAGGTTTCTTGTTTTTGAGACAGGGTTTTACTATGCAATTGCTGCTTGTCTTGACTGTGCCACCATGCCCAGCTTACGTCTCTGTCTGTCTTTGTGTCTCTCTCCCTGTCTGAGTCTCTGTCTTTCTATCTCTGTGTCTCCGTCTGTTTTGTGTCTGCCTCTCCTCCCCTCCCCTCCCCTCCCCTCCC
>PVJA010028154.1:0-27804 GCA_004027025.1 Myocastor coypus
GACCATAATTACGAATCCTAGAAACAAATCCTTGTTTGTTTACAAAGCCTCAGTGGCATAGCCCTGTGCTAGTAGTGGCCCCTGCTAGTAGTGACTGGCCCCTGGAGGGATCTTGCAATGTGTTCCTGGCCACATTTTATTAAATTTAATGACCTGAAATTAGAAATTACCTTACCTAAAAATTGAAGGCACAAATAATGTACATACGTTGACAATGAATGACCATATTCTAATAAAAACTTCAGGAACTTGAAGAAATACTTTAGTAAGGTGGCAGAAAAAATAGTTGTTTCTCATTCTGCTGAAAGGTTCCAACCTTTTTCTTTTGTTTTTTTTCTCAGTGTGGGGGACTGAACTTGGGGCCTTGTGCTTGCTAGGCAGGTGCTTATGCCACTGAGCTATGTCCGTGGCTCTCCAATCTGATTTTTGGTGGTCTGCTTTGCTGTGCTGAAAACAGAACCTAGGCTTTGACATGTGCTTGACAGGGGTTTCAGAGCTGGTCTACAACCTCAATGACTTTTGTTTTATTTTGAGACGATGTCTTGCTAAACTTCCCAGCCTGCGTGTTAACTTGCCACCCTCCTGTCTCAGCCTCCTGAGTTGGTGGGGTTCCAGGCCTGTGCCGCCATAGTTGGCAAGACTCGAGACACTTGAAGGGAAAGAAATCTGTATTGGAAAGAAGCTTGTGAGCAGCAACAATTCATGCTCTGAGGCAACTAAATACATGCTTAGGACACAAAGAATGAAAACATGATCCAAGGTTTTTATTTCTAGCCAAACCCTCTCTTCATCATAAAAGTCACAGGAAAATAATACAGTTATGCATGAATTCCAAGCATGAACACTGGAGAAAGACTTCCAGCCACTGGAGGGACTGAGGGACACAGGGAAGACTGAAGTAGATGAGCTTTAGTAGCTAAATGATGAGTGTAAGGGGAAAGAAACAAAGTGCACAGATACTGCCACTGGGTGTGGTGGCGCACACCTGGCACCATAGTGCTCCGGAGGCTGAGGCAGGAAGACACTGCAAATTCGAAACCAGCTTGGGCTACAAATCAAGACCTTGTTTGAAAAAACAAAGTAAAACAAAATAAAACAAAGGGCCCCCAGGGCAGCAGGGACTGCAGTAGTGCATGGCACCTGTAAGTTATAAGATCTCAGGGCAGCCGCAGGGAGCTCTCAGGACCCCTATGTAGAACTTCCTGTGCACTCCCACGAGGTGGGCTGACATAAGAGACCCTAGGCATCAGGAGAGCTCACTACCAGGACTCTTCCGTCTCTCCTCCATGGAGGGTGTGTGCCTGGGGTCACATTTGATCCTTTTCTCTCCCTCTTTGGCCTGAGTTTGTTTGCCGTCCTAGATCTTTGCTTGTCCCCTCACTCCCTCATTATAAGTCACACATTGGGTGCTACTTTTGGCTTGTCTTATTCCATTGTTTGAGGCAGGATAGACCTGCAATTCTTTTGCTTGGCGAGCCATTTCTGAAATAATTACCTGACAGCAGGCCTATATGAAGTGTGGTCAGAAAATATGATGAATGCCCCAATTAAAAAATATCATAATAAAAGACACATTGCCATTAAACCCCTCTCAATAGACCCCACTCTTGCTCTGAACATACTTTGAACATAATCCTGTCACTTTTGCCATTTTCTGAGAAAGTGCTGGATGTCCTCTTTTGTGAGTGCCTTTAGCTGTGCTACCATAGGTGCCTTGATGCCTAAAATCGATTCAAAACATTTACCTTTCACGGTCATTTTTGACTTTGAGGAAGAGCCAGACGTTGTATAGTGCCAGGCCTGGCGAATAAGATGGATAAGCACATGCCGTCATGTTCCTGCAAGCCTGCCTTTCCAGTGGATGGCAGGCAGCAGCGTCACTGGCTGTATTTTTAAAATCACACCGCATACACACACGAGAGAGGACTTTCACAACTGCTTCAGAAGGTGACAGGAAGAGAGGAGGAAAGATGGTGGAGTGGTGAGTACCAGCGCCTCTGCTTCCACAGGACAAAGTGTGCCGAGTCTAGAGGCCGGCGGCTTGGAAAGCAGCCCAAGTGAGGGGAGGCAGGAACAATGGGAACTGACCGAGGAGAAGGAAACAGGGGTGAAATGATAGGGAAGGGGTGGCTCATGCCGTAGAGGAGAAACCATAGCGCTGCGGTGGCAGCTGGCTGGCTGCTGGCCAGGAGGCAGAAGGAAGCTAATAACTTCTCTGGACAAGAAGAACTGCATTGTGACCAGCAGAATCTTATGCATGTGGGAACAGTGGGAAGCATGCAGGCCGGTGCTTCCTGAACAACTGGAATGGTGTGTGTCTAGTTGTCACCCAATGCCTCTTGCAGTCCCTGAGGCAGGCTGTTGGACTTTGTGATCAATTCATGACCCAGTGCTGGGATTATGGGTGTGAGCGCTATACCCATCCTGGGACAGGTAACCTGAACATAGTTTAAGGAAGGGAGAGAGGCTTGCTAGCTGCTGTAGCAGGTGCTGCTCTCTCCTTTGCTCTTTGCTGTTTTCCACCTCCATGAGCTGTTGCCCTCTGCCATGCGCCACTCTGCCTCAGAGCCAGCTGAGTATGGAGCAAAACTTGCACTAGCTAGGAGCTAAATAAACCTTTCTTTCCTTAATTCTGAGTTTTGGTTATTTTGTCCCAGCAATGAGAGAAAAGTAACCAGGACCACAGCCCTCCAGAGGCAACAGTGGGTGAATGATTGTGGTACAAACTGCCCAGCACACAGTTGAATGGAACAGGAGCTGGCAAGGATGTCACTGTGGGGAAGGGGTGGGTATTTGAGCCTCAGTCCTAGAACAGCCTCTGGGCAACTTTACCCTGCCAAGTTTCCAGAGCAGCCGAGGGAAGGACAGTCATGCCTACAGCTAGAGAACAGACTGGTGAGCACAAACTTGGTTCCTGCAATCAGGCACCGGTGCCAACCAGAGTCACCCAGGATTGGAAGTGTACCTTGGCACCACATTCCCAGTGCTAAAGGGAGACCCAAGACAGGGTCTGGTGGCATGTTACACCTCAAGCAGCCTCGCTAGAGGCCGCTGTAATGGATCAGCCTCTTACTGCTCGAGTTGGACTGCTTAGGACTCATCCTGACTCAGTGGACACTTTGGTACCAGGCAGCCTATTCGCTGAGTCCATCATCAGGCTCAGGGAGGGGACCGTAAAAATTGCAAACCCAAGAGCTCAGACTGGTTCCAATTTGCAAGAATGCCCACACCCTGGCAGAGAGGATTCCTGAATCCAAGTAGACCCCAGTTTTGTAGAGGAAGGATCAGAAGAATCGCCGGGGTGTGAGCATTCAGGCTCTCTGGCAAAGAAGCTCCTTGGAAATCACATAGGCAGAGGTGCACTGGAATGTTTAACCTGTGTTCCTGTGACACATCTACCTGGTTTAAGTTTTTGTATGTTTCTTGAGATACTTAGTAACGTGGGGTTGTGTTTGTTTATGATTTCATGCTGGAAGTACAACTGGGGTGCCGGACTTGGCTTCTCCGCTAATCCCAACCGTCTTCCACATTGATAAGAATGTATCTAGGGGCTGGGGAGATAGCTCCATGGCACAAGTGCCTGCCTGGCAAGTGCAAGATCATGGGTTTGAACCCTGGTCCTGCAAAAAAAAAAAAAAAAAAATGTATCTAGGTCTGTCAGGTTGGAAGATTAAATGCTAATGCCTTCTGCCCAAACACCTCACTCAGATGGCTTTTCTCAGCTTTGCAGATGAAAGCCTCCTAGCGGCTGTCCAGGATGGAACATCTGTGGACACCTGTGAACAAACGGAAGCTCACGTCTTGAGGGCTAAACCACATTTTTTTTTTCTTTTACACCTTCCATCCCTTTGGTGACATGTGTATGTGAATGATGGCAGCTGATGACTGACATTTGTTGAAGATATAGCATGACCCAGGCAATACTGTTTTTTGCATTAATGTATTTAATCATCATCATCACGTAGGTTCTATTCATGAGGCAGCTGAGGTTTAGGGAGTGAGTAATAAAATTCCCAGGGCCACCCTCTGTTCAGTGCCATGTGTTGTTACAGGTTGTACCCTAAGCCCTAATCACTAATGATTGTGAAAGTCTCTTCTAGGGACTTTCATCTAGAGTTGAGGATTAAGTAATGGAGGAAACAAAACAACAACAAGAACAACAAAATGTAAACAAACAAAAAACAACAAAAAGATTTATCTGCAATAAAAATAGTATAGAATTCATACATTGCAGAAATGACCAGTGTGAAGACAGTGTCTGATACTTAGGACAAGATAGTGAATTACAATAAAGATCTCAAAGAAGCTGAAAGGAAAACAGGAGAACAGAAGTATACAGCAGCTGCCAGATGATAATAAGAACACCAAGCTAAGCTTAATCAGAGCTAGAGAAACTCTATAAGATTTGCACAAAGGGAGTCACCATTATACTTACAGAGATGATGGGAAAAAAAATCTCCCAAACATAATAAAAGAATTTAAAAAGTAAGTGATGATTATAGAAAACCAAATAATTATGATGAAAGAATTTCACAAAACTGTATCCTCATTAAATTCACAGATAGTCAGCAAAACCACTCCCTCCAATAATTTTAAAGGTGGCCAGAAAAATCACAAAAACTTGTATATGCAGGTAAGCCAGTTAGAATCACAGATTTCTCTGGGCAAACTACAAAGGCCAGAAGAGCATGGAATAAAGTATTTAAAGACCTAAGAGCAAGGAACTTCCAACCCAGATTGACTTAGCTAAGCTATCCTTCAAAATAGGTGGAGGAATAAGGTATTTCCATGAAAAAACATCAGCTCAAAAATATGATTCCTAAGCCAGCACAAAAGAAAATACTAAAAAATGTCCTTGATAGTAACAATGAATTGGACACAACTAAAAATAGAGAGGAAACTGGTGACGTCAATGGATAACGTCAGGAAAAGCAAAGCAAAGGATTCATTATCAGATAAAGATGACAATGACAGTTAAATAAACAACACCTCTCAGAAATACCTGTCAATGTTTATCCTCAACTCTCCATTTAAAACACAGAAACAGGAAGACTGGAGTAAAAGTAAAACATAGTACAACAATTTGCTGCATTCAAGAAAATAATTTAATCCAAAGTAACATTTATAGTAAAAGGATAGAAAACATCATTTCATGCACCGGGGTCCCACAGTCAGCCAGGGAAAGCAATTCTAATATCAAACGCAGTAAACTTCAAGTTAAAAACTGATTAGAGGAGACAAGGTTATTATATACTCATCAAAGGATAATCAAACAAAAAGAGAGAAAATCAATAAACATACAGGGACCAAGTGCTGGAGCACCTATCTTTATAAAGCAAGAATTGCTAAAATTAGAAGATCAAATAAAAATTAACACAATCATAGTAGGGGATTTTAGCACCCTAGCTTTACAAATAAACAGATCAACTGAACAGCAACAACAACAATAAAGACAATAAAGAAATTTCGGAGCCCAACCACACCCTTTATGTACAGGTTTAATGGCTATATACAAAACATACTACTCCTCTGCAATATAGCATACATTCTTTCTGGGAGACCCCAGAAGAAGATGAACAATAAGGATGGGGAACAGAGCCCAAATACGCTATACATTTTCAGAAATGAAACAGTATCATAGAACCATTCTGGCTAAAATGCTGTGGTTTTGTACACATGTAGTCAACACAACTGAGGGGGCAGAACAGAAGAGTCTAGGTCGAATGCAACTGCATATGGCAATTGAGTACATGGTGCTTGAGACCAGATCCCATGCCAGCATGGCCAGAGCAGGATGTGCTATGGCTTTGGTCATAGGAGACACGGGGTTATCAGAACACCCTTTCTTCTAGAAATGCAACCTTATTTGGAAATGATATCATTGCAGATGTAATTATTTGAGATAAGGCTGTACTAAAATGAAGAAGACCCTTAATCCAATATAACTGATGTTCGTCTAAGAAGAGGACAAAGGTTACACAAAACCACTCAGGGAGGTCGTGTGATTATGGAGGCAGAGCCAGAGAGATGTGTCTTCTAAGTAAGGAATGCCAAGCTTAGGGAGGGGCATGCAACAGCTTCTTCCCCGGAAACTTTAGTGTCTTAGCTACTTTTCTCATTGTTCAGACAAAAATACCAAACACCCAGAGTAATAGAGGAAAGGTTTATTTAGCTCAGTTTGCTTAGGTTTCAGTCCATAATTGGCTGGTCCTAAGGCAGATAGACATAGCAGAGAAGAAACAAGTTCATGACCAACAGAAGTCAGCGAAACAAGCCACAAATAACAAGAAAAACCATCTTTCTAGAAGTCTCTTATATCTTACCCAGGAAATCGGCCCTTGAGGTGAGTAGCACTCATACCCAGCGTGGGGCAGCCTTATTGCCTTAATCCTAGCATTGCACCAGGAATCAATTTTATGCATTTGGTACAGGGTCTCATTATGCAAGTTGGATTCATAGTGACTCTCCTGTTTCAACCTCCACAGTATTGGGAGGGATTACAGGTGTACACCATCATGTCCAGTTTCAGTGACCAGCTTTACTTACTCAAGGTGGAGCTGGCACAGTAAGAGATGCCGGGGATTGAGCCTGGGTCCCTGTGCCTGCCAGGCAGATGCTTAGTCTTCTGAGCTATCTCGCTGGCCCCACATCGTATCTTTGATCCCAGCAGCACGCACACTAGATCCATCCACCTCCAAAAGCCACATTGATGAGTA
Organism: Myocastor coypus; assembly: GCA_004027025.1. Classification (NCBI taxonomy): domain Eukaryota; kingdom Metazoa; phylum Chordata; class Mammalia; order Rodentia; family Myocastoridae; genus Myocastor; species Myocastor coypus. The sequence continues at coordinate 6,717 of PVJA010028154.1, forward strand.
CATGAGACTTTGGGGATACATTTAGCAACAAATCATATTATTTAGGTAGCTCATATATTGCAGAAATCTTGATTTCAAACTTTTGGTATCTAGCATAGTGAAACAATAAGTTGCTGATGTTTAAAGCCATTCAGTGTGTGGCGCTTTGTGCTGGTAGTCCTGGATGGCCAATGTACTTAGTGTGGAGGCTCAGGAGCTGCTTCCTAAGAGCCATGGTATCATCAGGTATGATGACCCTGTGGCCCTGAGGGGTTGGGCACACACAGTATTCTGATCTTATGCTCAGTCTTTGTGTCTGATCACCTGACCCGAGCCGTCCAGTGTGGCGGCTGCTCTTGTCCTGCTTTCTCAGAGCATCTGGACAGGCTGTAAGCACAGCACACACACTGGACTGTGGAGACTTAGTATGAAACAGAGACTGCAAAACATTTCACTAATTAAGCACTTTTACAATATTGACTGCATGTTATTATGGCAATAGATACAGTGGGTTAAACAAAATACATTATTAAAGTGAACTTTGTTTCTTTTACTCTTTAAAAAATGTGTGACTATGGTAACATTTTAAATTATACATGTGGTTTTTCAGTGGCTTTCATTTTAAGCTCTGCTGACAAAGCTGTAAGGCAAGTGAGTCTGTTACTGTGACCCTCTAGGCCCTGGGCAAGACCAGAAGGAAGTAGAATCTGCCAGGACAAATGACAGGGATTCTGCAGGAGCACTTACTGTGTGACAGGAAAAAGCTTAGAGATTAGGAGTGAAATAGTGAAAATCCAGGGGAGAGATGACTTGGGGTAGTAGTGATGAGGAGGGGCATAGAGCATGGTGGGAATATCTTGGAGGTAGGATAGGTGGGACCTAGATATTGCTTGGGTAAAGAGGATCAGCATTTGAGATGGGTAGACCCATTTGTGGAGGTGGGAACTGCACTAAGACATGTGTTTCGGGGGCAGGGAGATACCTCAGGGGCACAAGTGCCTGCCTGGGAAGTTCAAGGTCCTGAGTTTGATCCCTGGTTCTGAAAATTTAAAAAAAAGGTAAGAAGTGTGTTTAGTTTGGGAAGAGCAAAGTTGGTTTCCATTTTGGAAGTGATGAGTTAGTTTGTGGATGTGGTTGAGTATGTGGTATCAGAAAAGCTTAGGAAAAAAAATGGAGTGGAGCTTTTAATCATTGAAGCAGTTACTTGAGACATAAATGTTATAACACTAAACTTCCCAGCTTGTCAAATGAAGAAACTTGGGGGGGGGGGTTGTTTGTTTGTTTGTTTGTTTTTGTAGCCCTGGAGATTTCATTCAAGGCCTTTCCACTGAGCTATATCCCTAACTCCTTTTATATTCTTAAATTTTGAGAGAAGGTCTCTCTCTAAGTGGCACAGGAGAGGCTTGAACTTGTGACTATCCTGCCTCACCCTCCTGGAGCCTTGGCAAAGCCTGTGCCATCACGCCTGGCCCAAGAAACACTTTGAACAACCACACACCCTCACTGATCATTCTAAGGGAATTATTTATCTAACAAGAAAATAATATATGGGACATGTTTATCATTGTATAATTATCTATAATAATATCCCACAAATCTTAGCAATAGAAGTCTGAAAGGTTCATGTTTGTACCCTTTACACATTGTGCTAAATCTAGGCACTGGAAAATTATGGGCCCAAAAATGCTTTGGATGCTAATAGGCATCTCGTTACATAACAAACCAAATAGCTCACGAGAAATTAAAGTGATAATGATGAAGTCAAACTAATAAAGATTTCTAATTAAAATGGAATAATAGCGGCAAGCCCAAACCACAACAACTCAAGGCAATGCTGATGGTGCATTAATGACAAAGCATTGTCCCAGAAAATTCCAAGTGTGTATTTGCACAGGAAGTGGGAGAAATACTGTCAAGCAGAATCCCAAGCACAGACCTCTGGAAATTCTAAGACTGATTTGACTTCTGTTTGAGAATTCCAAAGCTAGAAACACATTTCAAGGGTAAGTCGTAGTCTTGTAAAATACTTTGGAACTGTGTGTCTTTTAGGAAAGAAAGGGATTTGTAGAAAAAAACATGTGAATACATGTATTTTCAGCCTCTCATTCTCCTTCCAAGGGGTATCCTTATATTTTCTTTGGGAGACTTTGTTGTTGTGATTTTTGTAACAAATGAAGGAGAAAAGGGAAGAAAGCCAGGTTGAGTTATTTAAGGAAATTGGATAGAAGCTTGTGTAGAAAAGATGTGCTGCTCAGGCCAGTGTGGGCTGGAGGTTTCTGCAGCAAGCCTAGAGCAGGGAGCAATTCTGGCGAGCTTCTGCCTTGAGAGGTGTGCTGTAGGACAACGCGGTCGCCTGATGCAATGTCCTTCCATTCTTCCTTCACCACCCACCACCAGTGTGGAAGAGTTTGATAGCAAGGTAAGTGGGGTTTCATGGTTTGGATGCTGGTCTTGTTTATCTATTGAATTTCTCCTGAGGTAGCAGGAAGAGATGAAAGAACCTGTTAGCACTGTGTAGAAAAACTCTGCTATAGGTGGAGGTTAGAGGTCTGGGGGGTGATGGTAGCTCAGGCTGTGGAGGTGGCCTAGGGACCCTCCATCTAAGTTTGAGGATCAGCATCAATGGTATTTAGGAAGCTGCACCTTTGTGAAGACCGCATTCCTCTCCATAGAGTACCCAGGATACTTTAGTGGACAACTTTTACTTTTCTGAACTGATTCAGATAAGGGGGAGGGGACTTATTTAGCATAAGATGTCCAAGACTGATAGTGGAATTTTGACGATCCCCAGTTCTGTGAGATCCCTTTAGATGCGTCTTACTCTTCTTTCTCTGGTGGTGTGGGAGATCTGGAGCCTTCCTCTTGTCATCTACATAAGGATGGTGTGTGAGTATAGATGGGGCAGTGGTAGTGTTGACTGAGCAGAGTTTGTTATGAGCAGCAGTTTATAGACATTCTGAAAAATGATTGAGCCAGGAGTGGTGGCTATAATCCCACCATTTGGGAGGCTTAGGAAGGAGAACTTCTGTGAGTTCCAAGCCAGTCTGGGCTACAAAGTCAGTTCAAAGCCAGCCTGAATTATATAGTAAAACCCTGTCTCAAAAGGACAAAAATCAAACAAACAAAACAAAACCACAACAGATAAAACAAAGAAAAACCTACTCTATTATCCAAGGAAAAACATAGCAAGAAGTGTGGCAAGTTGGGAATTACCAATATATATTCAGTATTGTGCATCGTTGTACCTTAATGACTTTTACACTTTTTTCTCTACAGTCTTTTTCCCTATTAACATGTGTTTATCGTAATAATGATTTTAGTCCTTGCTGGGAGTTGGAATGCATACACAACACATCTTAATTCTTTTAACCCTTTTCTCTCCTTCCTTGACCCCTCCCTCTTTGCTTATCCCATCCCTTCTGCAAAAGATCTATCTTCTTATGTCACATTATGTTTTATTGTGCTCATTTTTTATAGTTTGAGTTTTCACATAAGAGAAGCCATGCAATAGTTAAGCTTGCATGTCTGATTTATCTCTGATTTATTGCACTTAATACTATGGGCTCAAGGTGCATATTACCCATCTCCTTACTATCTGGCTTAACAAAAGACCACTATATTCTTATATCTGCCTTTTCATACTATGGGGTTTTTTTGTTTGTTTGTTTTTGTACTTTGTGCAAAGTCTTACTTTGCAGCTTGAACTGTTAGTGATCTTTCTATTTTCAGCCTCCCCAGCACGGGGATTACAGGCATGCGTCTCCATGCCTGGATTCAGTTGCCAGCTCAGTGTGCCTGGAGGCTGGGATAATGCAGAAGGTGGGACCAAGGATGGGACCCTAGTCCTCGTGCTTGCCTAAGCAGGTGCTCAGTCCACTGAGCTACCTTGTCAGCCCTCATACTATGGTTTTGGATGTTTGCCTGAAGTGTATGAGAAAAATCTGGCCTGAGTTAGGTACCTAGAGAAAGGATGACTCCTCTAATAACTGTATATACATTTCTTTTATGCTATGTCAAAACTAGACAGTAGTAGTTTTCCAAAAATTGTACTGTGCAATATAGAATGGTATGAATTACAGTTCACCCTTGGTTATATTAAACTCTAGTTTTCTATCTTACATGTTGAATGGATCATTTATACATGCATGATTAGGGAATATCATGCAGCACCAAGTGAAAAAAATCTCTTATTTCCTAAGTTAGGCAGCTCTTACAGATGTTGACACATTTCATTAGGTGCTATCAAAAAATATTTGTTATTATCAGCATCAACCACACCAGAAAGCATTTAAATATTGGAAAGCTGTCGAGCTCATGATGGCAAATGCATGTTTTCCAAAATCTAATTTTCATTTGAAAGCTTGAATTTTATCTTAGGCAACAAATAATATCCATTGTTTTCCTTGAAGTGACAGGCTCACCTTATTCACTCCTGGGGAGACGTCTGCTGATTGCCCAAGTCTGAATAACCCCACTCTGTCAGAGTCTTTCAAACAGAAGCAGTGTTCCATGGGAAAATGGGGAGAGCAGGCTACAACTCAAATAACTGCCCAGGATCTTTTATTCAAGATAAGTACAGAATTATCATAGTTTATGTGCAGTAGTATTTTATGTGTAGTTCCCAACATTCTCACAAGGGATCATAAAAGATGTACTTACAAAGGTAGAAATAAAATGATGTTAATTTTGTTGCTTGGTGAAACATTCTCAAGGGACACTAGCTTTTTACTTTGAGTGCATGGGGGTGGAGCTGGCTAGGTGAGTGAAGAAGATCCGGCCCACACTCTGCAGACCTTTACCGGTCACTAGGCACCTGTGATTGGAAACAGCACTGTTCAAACATCAACAGTAAAGAACGCAAATGGCACCTTGGTAGTACTGTGGATTTGGCTTTGATTTTACAGATTCTTTGAGTCTCAGCATCCCAGGTGTTCAGCTATCCCCTTGGGTGAACTTTCTGCTATAGTCAAACCTCATTACTCACAAACCCAATATTCACTTCCTTACTAAGACTTATTTGTAATGCCAAGTCAATAAGTATCTGCTCCCCAGGTTGCTGGGAGACAGACATGCCCAGGGTAGCTTTGTGCTGAGTCATCTGATATGTGTGCTCCTAGATAGAAGCAAACAAGGCAGTGCTCAGCATTCTTGTCACAGCTTTTAGAGCGTAAACAAGTCCCCTTATGCCATTGTAGCAGTGTTGATTCTGTTTAATGTGAATAATTCAATAATATGTATTAAATAGGCTATCTTTAAGCCAGAACACACATTAAACAAGGTTATGTTTTGATTGGCTGATGAAAATTTTATGACCAGAGGTTTGAAGGAGCCTAGTCCTGCATTTCCTCTAGGGTCAATGACTTGGTATTTCCTAAGTCATTGTTCACAGAGATTTTACAGAACGAAGGAAAATGACCCAGGAAGACCCTGTGCTTGTTAGGTGGGATCAGCCAACGTGTTCTGCAGTAAGATGCCCTGATTCTGCATGGTTCCCGGCACTAGAGATATAGGTTCTTGCTCATGCTTCATACTTTTTGTGGGTACTTGGAAGTTTTCTATGCGCTTCCTTCCTTTTGAGACATGACTGATCAAACCCTGGGCACCTGAAATATAGCAGGATATAGTAGCAGCAGACGGTCATGTGACTCATAGACATTCAAAGGGGATTTTCTGTGGGGGTGGGGATTGTTTCTGCTGGGATTTCATTGGCCAAAGCCAATCACATAATCGTGAATTTTCAGAGGATAGCTAAGGGGGCTCTTGCTCTGACTCAACTGGAAAGCTGGCAATACCAGCAGCTCTAAGGAATACTACACTTAATATATGTCATTAATTTAGGATGTCATCAGTTGGAGGTACATCATTGTTTTATGTACTATCAGCGAACAAATCAGGACACTAAAGTGGTAAAGACAGCAGTTATAAAATAGAAGACTCCAGTATGGACTAAAATCAACCTAAGTTTGTATATAGGGGCTTGGCAGTGTCCAGGAAGTGAAAAATTGCAAAGGGTTAGTTATTGTGCATGGCTTCAGGCCAGCCGTGTTTGCTAGCTGGCAGGGTTCAGCGCTAGTATTCTATCCTCCCATAGAACTGGGATGCAGGATTCCTAGCAGGCATTGACTGCAGTAAGTAATTAATTCTTTTGGCAGCCTTGAGTTTTCTCAGGCAGGCACTTTAGGTAGCGCGGGGATCATCTCAGGGCTATGGGCAAGAGCTGTTAGGGACTTAGAATTTTCCTAGTCTTGGGCCCGGCGGGATGGCTCAGTAGTCTAAAGCCCCTGCTTGGGAAAGCTTGGGTGGCTTCAGGGACTGTGGTTTGATCCCCGGCACCACATGCTGCGCCAGCCCTGCACTCGGGGCGGGCTGAGCCAGCCATAAAAATGAGTGAATAAACAAACAAAGGTTCTGAAACAAGAAAAATAAAATAAACTAAAAAATAAAATTTAAAAAAAAAAAAAAGAATTTTCCTAGTCTTTATAAGCCAATGTTGTGGTGGGTTGAGGAGAGGCCTCCAAGGAGACCTAGGGTGAGGCAGAGGAAGAGAATCCTGGTCAGTCCCAGGAAAGAAGAAAAAGTGCTGCTAAAATGTCGAGTATTAGAGCCCAGCAGGATGGCTCAGTGGTCTAAAGCACCTGCTTAGGAAAGTTTAGGCAGCTGCAGGGACTGCGGTTTGATCCCCAGTGCCACATGCTGCACCAGCCCTGCCCCCAGGGTGGGCTGAGCCGGCCATAAAAATAAATAAATAAACAAACAAAAGTTCTGAAACAAGAAAAAAAATAAAATAAAATAAAAAATTCTTTAAAAATAAAAATAAAATGTCCAGTATTACTAGACTCATCTTGATTTAAAGGAGATTATGAAATAAAAAATGCTGAAATGTAATGCTGAATGAATATGGAAAGTTATGGAGGAAAACATTGGCTGCAGACATAGAAGTAACATGAGTTATTGTAATTTATGTTCACAGTTTACTTGTAATGTCTTATGACCTTGGAACATAAGGGTTACCATACCCATTGGTAATTGTGGGCTTGAGCAAGCCTATTGGTATGCTATTGCTTACATATTTTATTTTGAAATTATTATAAATTCACTATTAAGGACTGGTGAGATAGCTCAGCAGACAATGCGCCTGCTTAAGCAAGTGCAGGGACTGGGGTTCAATCCCAGATACCACATGCTGCATAGGCCCTGCCCTGGGGGTGCTAAGCCAGCCACCAAGAGCAAGAGTGGTGGCGCATGCCTGTAATCCCAGCACTGGGGAGGCTGAAAACAGGAGGATCACTAAAAGTCTGAGCTGTTGTAGTGAGACCCTGTAGCAAATACATTAAAAATAATAATAAATTCACTATTAATTATAAAAAATAGAAAGAGGAGTCCCATACAGACTACTTAGTTTTCCTCAGTGCTAACATCTTATGGAACATGGTGTAATCATGAAGCTGATTTGTATATTCCATAGAGCTTAATTGGATTTTATTAGTTTTACGTGGACCTATTTGTGTGTGTGCGGGGGTGGGTATACTTGTTTTCACACATTTGATGAATGTGTAGATTCCTATGACCTCTACCCCAATGGAGACGCAGATCATTGGCGTATTTTATGTGATGTCACAATAAAATCTATACCTAGCAGCTCAGGGCTCAAATATATGACTCATATAAAACATTTGACTGTTTGTACCTTAAAATAAAATTGGTGGGCACATGGTTGATGATCTTATTCCTTGAAATACTTTGGATCAATTTGAGCAAGAAAGGTTGTCTAAAATAGGAATTCTCTGTCTGGAAAGCAATTTGTGGAAGATTTCTAAAAAAAAAAAAAAAAAAAAAAAAGCTATAGAGGTCTGTTAATTTTAGAATGCAATACAGGAAGCAGGGAGTGGGGAGTAGAGGAAAGGAGAAGATAAAGAGCATGTGTGATTTTTATATCAGGCTTCAATTTTTAGATCTATCTTAAGACGACAGAGGATATGACTTAGAGATCTCTGTGATTTAAAAATGTTCAGTATTTTGCAATTCGTAGAAAGAATCTAAAACAGTACACGGAATTGCAACCCACTTCTAGCGTAGCTGTCACTCAGGTACGGCTCGCTCTTAGCCAGGCCCTGCCCTGGGACGTGAGGTTTATTATCCTATTTAGGGTTAGAGTCAGGGTTAGGATAATGAAGTAGGGTTCCTCCACCCACATGTTCTACCATATTTCAGCAATGAACAAACTGATTTGCAAGCTGTAGAAACTTGCTCTGTCACTCAACAACTTGCTCTATGTCATTCAAGGAAGTGGCGGAGCCGGTCCCACACCCAGCTTCATTGATTCCCAAGTCCGTGTTTTTCCACTGGACCATGCTGTTTGCCCTGTTTTCTGGGTATGTCACTGGAATTTTCCAGCGGAGCTGGAAGAGAAGGCCATCAGAACCTCCTGCCTTATGTGTCCGTTGCCAGTTTTAGGACACACAGGAGCCACTCTTGCACCTACCGGTCAGTTCTGTCATCCTTTTAAAAGATGGCTTCACTGTCACTTTCACACACTCTTCCTTAGGACAATGCCCATGCAGCCATGTGGGCCTCCCAGCCCCTTAAGTCATCCAACTACGGAGTGTGTTAGTCTTCCTTGCCTTGATCTTACATGGGGCAAATAGAAGCAAGCGCGCGATTGCGCAGAGCAGAGAAAGCAGTCACCACCAGGGGGCACTGTAACCTTTAAGAGGTTGGTACCTAGAGGACAAATGGTCCCATCCACTTTCTCAACAGAGAAAGGTGATTTCACCGAGATTTACATTCTCTTTTGGCTCAGACACTGGCTTATAAGGATAAATCACAGTGGTTGCTGCATGTTATGGAACCCTTATGTGCTCTGCTAGCATACTGCAGTTGAAAGAAAATGAGCCACTTTGAGGCATTTCCCCCTTCCACCCCGCAGTGATGGATGAGGGTCGCTGAGGCTGCCTTCTCCCAATGCACCAATGTATTCAGTTGTTCTCTTTAGGACCCACTCTTCGATAGGTTCTGACACTAAAATATAATAAGTAGTGTCACAGAAAGGTCAGTGGATGGCTGGGAGTGGCGAGCAAAATCTTATGCTGCCTGCTCCTTGTTGATTTTATTTAAATGCAGTGTTCAGGTGGCAGTCAGCAGCTCCATCAGTGAGAGCCAGAGCGTAGGATGGGCAAAGCGAAAGATTCCATCCTGTAATAGGAATCACTCTTATCTCTAGCATCAGGCTGCTCACAGGGAACGGGCTTTAACTTCTTGTGACCAAGTAGAGATGCTGATGCAGAAAAAGACAAAGTGATCTGAGCATCCTGGAAGGGAAGACCCCAAAGGAGCACTGTTCTGATGCTGTGCCGTGGAATTGGTGTGTGGATGAGTTAACTAGATGGCTACGATGGCAACGCATACGGCTAATGTATGGCGATACATAGTTGATTTTTAGACCAAGGCATTTGTGTGCTACATGTAACCGTCTTCCCTAAAAATTCCTGTGCGTGTCTTCCCAAGGGAGAACTAACCTTTGCCCAACTCATTCTAAATGCTGTAGTGTTCTATGGCACAGCGGTATGGCAGTTCCTCCAAAGATTCTTGTTGGGGGACATTTGAGAGCTCTCCAATTTTTTTTTTCTTCTGTTTTGAGACCACTGGACATTTTCTCACAAGTACCATTGACTGTGAAGTTCTGGATGGAAGGGTGTACATGTAACTGCTTCTACGTACTTTGTTCCAGTTTATTTTAAATAGAGAATTTTCAATCAGTAAGGGTCTAAATGCTGGGGGAAATAGCCATAAAGTATATGATAGGGTCTGCGGAGCACCTGGGGCATGGAGGGGTGGTCCTGGGCGCCAGGAGAGGCTCCCTGACTTCGTTGGTTCTGGGCAGGGGGAGAGGCTGAATATATGTTCCCTTTACATTTGAGGAAAACATTACCCATCCAGAGAGTCATTGTCCACTCCTTAATTGAGGCAAATTTGACAGCATCCCCAGTTCCTCTTTCAGTGTTTGTAGATCTCAGATTCTAGACAAGGGGCTGTCAACAGTGGTGTCCACCCTCCTTTACCGTGGTCCCCTCCCCTGGTAGAAGATGCGAGTTCATCTGGGGTGATGAGGTCTCTTTTGTCTTCCTTATACAGTTTCTTGGCCAAATATGCACGCATATTCTCACCCCAAGTGTCATGTGATATTTGGAAGCCACGGTGACTTTTTTCACACTGCATTTTGCTTTGTGAAGTTTTGCAGAACACGTACTCTACTTTCTTAAGACAGCTCTCTGTATTATTCATTCTTCCAGTAAATGCTCAGCATCAGGTGTTGTACCTTTCATACCTAGTAAAAATCTTAGCTAAACAATCCCACATTTTTTCTGCTCATAAGACCTATTGATGTCACATTTTTAATGATATGAAAGTGCCTCCCAACATGGAGGCTTCTGTGACATAAGACCCATAGGAAAGGATAACTAGAGAGCAGTCAGTTTATATTATATTTGGGAAAGATTAATTCATGTGCCATAGGAAATAGAGCAATTGCTAAGGGTCACACGTTACTAATTGCTGGACATGCAGAGGTGGTGAGGATGGCCTGTGTCCTCAGAGCAAATGTACTATCCAAAGAAAAGAGGTTGTCTATGGAAAGACGTCTGGGTGTCGACCTGGAAAGGCTCATTTGTACCTCAGTAGATGGTGCGAATCCTGTCGATGACGAGGCCTGACTACAGAGAGGCAAAGGTGCTGCCCTTCCTGTCTCATGCCTCATGCATGCTGAGGAAAGTTAGTGGATAGCGCGGCAGGTCATCTCTGAGATGTAGAGGCCTGCTTCTCAAGCTAGAGTGTGCACAGGAGCGTCACTCTCTTGAGATGCCTAGGGAGACAGGACAGCCAGAAGCTCCCCGGCTGATTCTGCTTCCCCATTTTGCAGTCCTCTTTTCCTTTTTCGCTAGTGTTTTCTAATTCCACACAATATTGGGGCTTTGATTTGTCGCAGTATTTCAGCTAGGTTTGAGTAAGAACCACCTGGAAGATTAGGAAACGTCTGGGTGGTCGGTGGGCAAGGACTTGCAGGCTGAGGAGGGAAGGCCCAGTCCTCCTGGGAGTGACATGGGGCAGTAGGCCTGGAGCCGGGGCAGAATACCAAGGGAAGAAGAAGGCAGGCAGCCCTCCCTCCGCTGCAGAGGGACTCCCGCCTCACCATTGCCTCTGGACACTCATCTCTGTGCCTCTGGGCTTCCAGAGCCTTCAGCCTCCCCCCGTCAGACCCTTCAGGTTTCTAACACAGGACCATAGTGGGCTGGAGCCCTCCAACCTTACCCCAGCGCTCACAAGGCCAGTTGGCATTCTCCCCCCTCACCTAGCAGATGACCTTTGAGCCCCGCTTCTCTCCCCTTGGCCTACGTAGCACATCTTTTGTGCAATCATACAAATATTTTATATTAAATCAGATCCTACACCGAACCCTCATTGTGGTTTCCAAGTATATATTTTAATAGTATCCACCTCCTCCCCTATCTCTTATCAGTCTGTCTCCCTTTTACTTTGTAGTCATTTTTTTTTTTTAAAGATTTCATATATGACAGAAAAAAATGTTTCTTGATTTTTCTGATTTTGGTATATTTCACTCAACATGGCGACTTCCACTTCTATACATTTTTCCTCAAATGACAAAATTTTATTTTTCTTAATAGTACTCCACTGTGTATGGATAGCACAACTTTGTTGTCCATTCATCTGTTGGTAGGTATCTAGTCTGGTTCTATATCTTGGCTATGGTGAATTGTGCTGTAGTAAAGGTGAGTATGTTGGTATCTGGATGGGGTGGTGACTTTTACTCCTTCAGATATATATGAAAGCAGCAGGATAGCTGGCTCAATTAGTAGTTCTGTTTTTATGTTTTTGAGGAAGTTTTACATTGTTTTCTATAGTGGTGGTACTAATTTGCATACTCACCAGTGGTGCAAAAAGATCCCTGCACCCCCAGCCCCATCAGCATTTATTTCTTTATTTTTTTTTTTTAATTTTATTTTGAAGAGTAAAAACAAAAGCAAAAACAAATAGGAGAACAAAAAGACACAAACCAGGCAACATGCAGCAATACAAATGTCCCAGATTTTCCAGATAAGAACAGCTAGTTAACAGTGGTTGTTACGTTATCTATTTTCATCATCAAGTCTGTTGCTCAGATTAATAGAAATATTGATTCAAGATGGGACAAATAGTTTTCTTGACACATTTCAGGAAGCTATCACGACTTTTGGAGTATTTAATGTGCTCAATAATCGTGCTAATCCTCTTGGCAAGTATCTTGCCCTTCACTTGCTTGTTTACAACAATGCCAACGGCATGCTGGGTAACACTGTAGACTCTTCCTGTTTTGCCATGGCAACATTTGTGAGGTATTCCTTTTTACGCAGTACCCGTTCCCTTGATGTCTATAATATCACCATTTTTGTAGATTTGCATGTATGTGGCCAAAAGAACCACTCATGTTTTCTAAAAGGCCTGGAAAACATATACTGGGTTCCCCTCCTCTTGCCCTTGCTCAGAAAAAGAAGGAAGCCAAAGACAAAGGTACCTGGGTTCAGCTGAGTGCCAGCCTGCCCCTCCCAGAGAAGCGCACTTTGTGAGGACCAATGGGAAGAAGACTGAGTTGTTGGAACCTGTTCGCTATGAATTCATGACATAGACTGGGATGTTGCTCTGCTATTCACCACCTAATTGGCAGCTTGAGTGTTCTAGGTCCTATATAAAAATAAAATTGTCCTGTGTTGTAAGGGTGATATTCTTCATTGAAGAGGTATGTGGTGACTTCTTACCTCAGAAATATTTTCAGCAGATTTTCACTGTAGCCAGTAATTGTGTCTGGTCTTCACCCTTCAGTGTTTTTCTTGCTGTAAGGTATTGCTGAGGTATTGTGCACCACCAAATATTCAAATTTTTACAAAATATTTATATTGACTTGAAGATCCTTTAGATCACTCTGGGGAAAAGATGTATCCAAATAAATGGAAGTCACTTCAGAAACAAATGTAAGTCCATTTCAGTTAAATAAATTGTTTAAAGAATTAAAAAAAAAAAAAAAAAAAAGGATTGGACAGCTATTGATTACTAATGCTTTGAAGAAACCTTATTTTTTTGTCTTTTTTACTTTTTTAAAAGTTTATTTCTATACTTGCATGTTTTTTTCCAGTTTTATATTCTTGATGATAGCTAGTCTTTTTTTATTATTGTTTTGATACGCATCTCGCTATGCAATTCAGACTTGCAGTGATCCTCCTGTCTCAGCCTCCCTAGCACTGGGACTACAGGCCTGTGTCACCGCCCCCGGCTTTGGAGCTGGCACGGCATGCAGTAGTAGGAATTGAACCTAGGTCCTTGTGCTTTCCAGGCAAGTGCTTTGATCACCAAGCCATCTCTCTTCCCCTGATAACCATTCTTTTTTTATTAATTAAAATTTTGGTACATTTTAGTTATACATAATGATCCCATTCATTACAGAGACTTTGCATCTTTATGTGCCATAACTTGAATCTCTTTTTCCCGTTCCTCCACCCTCTTCAGCCTCTCTTCCTCTCACTGTCTACAAAAGCTGCTTCCATTTTATCCTTCATTTTTCATTGTCCTTCCCTTCCCCCCTCGCCCTACCTAATGCCGCTCCCATCTGAACAGCTTCTTCCTATTTCATGATATGAATGGTGCATTTGGACCTTATTTACAACTTAAGTTTCTCACACCAGGGAAATAAAGAGGTATTTACATATGTGCACCTGATTTATTTATTTTTCCTTCTTTCCTTTTATTTTTTAATGAATTTAGGGCAGGATGTACAGGGATCAGATTCTCCCGTTTTCAGCCTCCCAAGTGCTGGGATTACAGGCGCACACCACCATGCCCAGTCTCAATTGCAATCTCAGTGCACCCTGGGGTTGGTGCTGGCATGGCAGGCCCAGGGATTAAACCTAGGACACTGCCTTTGCCTGAGCAGGTGCTGTGCCTGATTTCTGAATTATTTCACTTAAGAGTGGGATCTCATGGTGAATGCACTTGTTGGAAATGTCTGAAGTGAACCTTTTGTCATGGCAGAGCAGTACTCCATTGTATAACAAGAACACGTCTTCTTTGTTCATTCCTTGGGCTGTTTCCAAGACTTAGCTTTTGCACACTGTGTTGCTATAAACATGGGTATGCGTATATCCTTGTGGTATGACACTTTTAATGCTTTTGGGAGGATACCAAGAAAGGCAAGAGCTGGGCTGAAGAGAACTGCCACTCCTAGGTTTTTAGGAATCTTTACATTGACTTCTACACTGGGTGCAGCGCTCGATGTTCCCAACAACAGTGAAGAGGATTCTTTTTCTTCCACAGCCCACCTAGCATTAGTTATTGGTTGATTTCTTTATAACAGCTGCTCTATCTGGGGTGATATGGAATCTCAGTGTTATTTGAGTTTACGTTTCTTGAGTGACTGATGATGTTGAATATTCCTTCATATATTTATTTGTCATTGGCATTTCTTTCTTTTTTCTTTTTTGTTTTTTTGTAGGGAAGGGTCTATAGGGTATTTAGGGGCTCACTACTAGATCAGATTCATAGTGATTCGCCTGTTTGCAGCCTCCCAAGGGCTGGGGTTACAGGCACACATTACCTTGATTCAGCATCCCCCAGTATTGGGGCTGGCACAGCAGGCCTGGGGATGAGCCCCTGGGCCCTGGGCCTGCTTGCAGGTGCTTTAACTTGCTGAGCTATGTATTTCTTCATCTGAGAAGTGTATATTCTTCTCAGATGCCCTTTTTTGGATTGGGTTGTTAAATCTGGGGAGGTCTAATTATTTTGAGTTCTTTATATATTATAGATAGTAGTCCTTTGTCTGAGGAACAACTGGAAATATTTTTCCCACACTGTGGGTTGTCTCTTCACTTTTTTTGGTAGTTTCTCTTCCTGTGCAATCAGGATTTTATTCTGATAAAATCTTTGGCTACACCAAAGTCTTCAAGAGTTCTACCTATTGTGTCTTCCAGCAGATCTAGTGTTTCCGTTTTAACCTTTAAATCTTCAACTTTGCATTTAGTTTAGGGTGTGGGTAAACGTGGTCCAGTTTTTATCTTTAGCATGGGGAAAGCCAGTGTTTCCAATAGCAGTTATTGAAGAAGCCATCTTTCTTCCAGTGAATGTGTATGGTTCCTTTGTCAACGATAAGGTGGCCGAGTGTGTTTCCAGTTGTTTCTGCACCTCCTACTCAGTTCAGCTGATCTGTAGGTCTTTTTTTCCCCCACCAGTAACATGCTTTTTTTTTTTTTAAATTACATTAACTTTATAGTATGGATTCAAGTTAGTGATTCTGATGTCTGTGCCTGTGTTGCACAGAATTGCCTTTTGTATTCTGGTTCTCTTCTGGTTTTAGGAAGTTTTAGGAAGGCTTACTGCTGTAATTCTGTGAGATATGTCATTGGAACTTTTTTTTATTGTATTCAATCTGTATAACAATCTTGAAAGTAAGACTGTTTTTCATCATATTGGTCTTCCTACCCAAGAATAAGGGCTATTTTTTTAATTTTCAGTCTTTTCAGAGTACTCTACTTTTCAATATAGAGGACTTCTGCTTCCTTTGTTACACTGAGTCCTTGGTATTTCACTTTTTTGGATGCTGTTATGAAAGGCGTGGTTTCCAGTATTCCAGTATTACAATGAGTTTGTCATTTGTACATAGGAAGACCTTTTTTAAAGCCTTCTTTATTTTTATTTTGTTTCCTTCACAAGGCTGTTTATTCCAAATTTTATTGCTGAAATGTTCCTTACTCTCACAGCTGGGTCTTTTTCTGATTTATTAGTGTTGGAGACCAAGTCGGCAAGCTCCATTTACCAAGCAGACCAGGTGTCAGGTATGCAAGGCCAAGCTACAGCGCTAGGGTTAGGGGCTCAGAGGAAGCTGGTTTGCAACCGCGGTAGCAGAGCTGCTACACGCCTCCCCCACCATTCAAACACACGAAGTTATTTGGGAAGGAAAGACAACACACAGAGCAAAGACGGCCAGACAGGATCCTGAGGAAGGAATAAAGCAACCGAGGTCGAATAGAGGCGGCAAAAGCTCTCCAGTGGACTGTCTTCCTTAGATTTGTCTTAATTGTCATCTCAGCACACTGTAGGGGCGGGGCCAGCACAGCAAGCCAGGGATCGAATCCCAGCTGCTACGTGCTGCTGAAGCAGGCATAACAGTCCACTGTTCCTTAGATTCTTGACGCGACTACAAAGGTCTCAGAAATTGCTGGCCCATCCAGCCTCACAGTTCAGTTTGCAGGAAGGTGGGAAAGGCTAAGTGGGGATGGGCAGCCAGGGGGAGGCAGGTAGGGAGTGCAGTGCGCAGAGGATGGGAAGGTAGCTTAGGGCACCCCCACTGCAATGCAAGACGCTCTGGGAGGCAGGTGAGGGTGTGGTAAAAGGGCAAAAATGCTGCTATGAATGACACTATGAATGTCAGCTCTGTGACGTCCTCTCGGAAAACACCTCTCCAATACTCTCCTCTATTTTGAAAGACCAGGCTAGCTCTCCTGGGATTACATCTCTAGTACCAGAGAGACTGTGAATCCTGAGGGTATCCATTTCTGTCCCTAGACATGGCCTGAGTCAGAAGCCAGCTCACTATATCCAGCCAAGGCTGTGGTTCATGCTTTCATTAACAGCCTGTACCCTTCCCTTCCTAGGGGTCTGGCTTTATCCAGTGACCAGAGGGCACGGGCCTTCCCACAGGAATACTTGACCATATCAGAGCCTCTGCTCAGCAGTCTTGGCCAGGAATAACAGTCCAGGCTGCGTACCTGCAGGTGAAGGAGCCAGCTTTTTTTGGGGTCACGGTCACTGTCCCTTCCTGTGGCAGTACAAGGCTCCTCAGTCAGATCACAGCTGTATCCTCTTCTAAGAACAGAGAGCACAGAAGGGCCTTAAGACTTCAGAACCCAGAGGGCCGGGAGAAGGGTTGATGGCCATGTGAGTACTTTCAGGACTCACAGCTGCGCTGCTCAAGACCTGGATGGTCATGCACTGTGTCGCTCCAGCCTGGCCAGTGTCTCTAATACCAGAGTGGAGATGGGGGCTGGGCCTTGATTTCCCAAGGGAAAATGCCCTTCTGCATGGGACTGGCCAACTTGATGTGCTGATCAGACTGGAGGTTCCACCACACAGGAAGTAGATTCCTGAGCCATGGTGGTGATTTCGGAGCAATATTTTTCAGGTAAATCCTCAGGTCAGCATGCCAGATAAGAAAGACCGTGGTAGCTTTGGCTTCCACTGTTTCATGTCCTTCCTCTTGACAAGAGGTAGGAGAGGATGAAGAAGGCTACAGGCAGGCTCACAGCCATGCCACACAAAAGCTTCCGATTGTCTCGTCCAGACAGTGCTGTCATGGAGAACTGCTTCATGCTTCCCGTGAACAGGCCGGTCACACTTGTGAAATCTGAATCCATACTGTACCAGTATCGTTCTGGTCTTCTGCATCCCTATCAATGTCCAGGGCCAGCAATTTAAACCTGGTAACGTTGGAGGCCAGGCTGTCACCCATCCGCTAGTTCTCCAGGTCTAGAATCTCCTCCACAGCACCAGAGTTCTGAGCTCGACCTGGAAGACCAGTCCATCCCTACACAGGGACAGCCGGGGATGGCTCGACCCTGCCCTGGTGTGCTCACCCTGAGTCCAGTTCGCCATTGCAGTCAGCCTTTTTATTTTTAAAAAGAATAAAAAATAGTAGAATACAATTTTATTAGATAAAATAACAAAAATTCAACATAATTTGTTATATTGCATAATGTTGTCTTCAAATTAGTTGTCCAGAGTACCGGATATAAGCATGCAGAATTGGTTTACAAAAGTTATGATAATTAAAGTGTTAACTGCTCCTTTCAATAGATCAGCAGAAATAGCAGTACAATTACCCAAGCTATTCTTTTTATATACATAAATATATCTTTTTCCCTTCTTTCTTTCTATCATCCTTCTCCTCATCCCAGTTTTTCCTTCCCTTTGAACAGATTCTTTACCTTTCATAGCATCTATTGTACCTTTAACATTTTTATCCTTTCAGGTTTTTACCTTAGTGAGACAATATGATGCTTGCATATGTGTGTCTGATTTATTTCATTTATGAGCATGGTCTTTAATTACATCCATTTACCTATACAAGCTTTGAGTTTATTTTTTTTATAGCCGAGTAATACTCCATTGTATAAAAATGCCACATAATTTTTATCCATTCTTCAGTTGGTGGCCATCTGGGTTATTCCTAAGATTGATCTATTGATTTGTCTTTTTGAGACAGGGTCTTGCTATGCAGTTCAGGCTGGCCTTGAGCTCACTTTTGTAGCCCAGTATGGTCTTGAACTCACACCAATCCTCCTACCTCAACCTCCCAAGTGCTGGGGTTATAGGCATGCACCACCACACCCAGTTTATTTCCAAGATTTAGCTTATGACAAACTGCACTGCTATAAACATGGGTGCACATATATTCCTGTGGTAGGATGTTTTCAGTTCTTTTGAAAAATACCTGGGAGAGGAATAGCTGGGTCCAATGGAACCTCCAAGCCTAGCTACTTCAACAGTCTCTACACTGATTTCCATAATGGTTATCTACACTGTCATCAACAGTGGAGAAGTGTTCCTTTTCCCCCATAGCCTCTCTAGCATTTGTTATTGATTGACTTACTGATGATAGTCATTCTTTTCAGGGGTGAGACAGAATCTCAGTGATGTTTTAATTTGTATTTCTTGAATAACCAACGATGTTGAATATTTTTTCATATATTTATTTGCCATTTATATTTCTTCATCTAAGACGTGTATATTTATCTCAAATGCCCATTTTTGGATTATGTCTTTGAATTTTGGGGACTTGACTTTTAAGTTTTTGTGTGTGTGTGTGTGAACTAGATAGAAGTCCTGTGTCTGAGGGACAGTTGGCTCAATTTTTTTCCCCAATTCATGAGTTTTCCTTTTACTCTGTTGCTGATTTCTTTTGACAAACTTTAAGAAAAGATAATATCCCAGTTGTTGATTCTTTGAGGTATTTCTTGTGTAATTTTGTTTTTGTTCGTGAACTCTCTTCTTGCCTCTGTCTTCAAGATTTCTGTCTACGTTCTCTTCCCTTGGATTTATTATTTCTGTTTTAATATTTAAACATGTGGTACATTTTTACTTTAACTTAGTGCATAGTGATAGACATGGGTCTAATTTTAGTCTTGAACATGTGGACAGCCAGCTTTCCCAGCATCACTTGTTAAAGAAGCTATCTTCCTTCCAGTGAACATATTTGGCCCCTTTGTCAAAGCTAAGGTGACTGACGGTGCGTGTACTTATGTCTGCATCTTCTTATCTGTTCCACTGATCCTCAAATCTGCTTATTTTCCCAATATCATCTTGATTTTACCATGGTAGCTTTAGTATAATTTCAAGTCAGGGATTGTGTTGCCTCTTGCCTTTCCTTTGTGGCCCAGGATTACTCTTTGTCTTGTAGGTCTCTTCTGGTACCAGATGAATTTTAGGAATGTCTTCTCTAGATCTGTATGGTAATGGTATTTTAATCAGGATTGTATTGAATATGTATAACAATTTTGGGAATATGGCCATTTTCACAATATTTGTTCTTCTATTCAGTAGCAAAGGATATCTTTCCATTTTCTGAGATCCTCTTCTCCTTTTTTTTTTTCAAACTATTGTAACTGTCCCTGTATAAATATTTTATTTCCTTTGTGAGATTCATTCCTAAGTACTTCAATTTTTGATGTTATTTTTATTTGTTGTTGTTGTTGTTATTACTATTATTTTATTTTAGGGAAGGAGCTACAGAGTATTCAGGGTCTCACTACTAAATTAGACTCAGTGATCCACCTGTTTACAGTCTCTCAAGAGCTGGGATTATAGGCACATACCACCACACCTACTCTCAATCCCCTGCTCAGTATGCCCTGGGGGTGGGGCCAGCACAGCAGGCCTGAGGATTGAGCCCCTGGCCCGTGGGCCTGCTTACAGGTGTTTTCATCTGCTGAGCTATCCAGCTGGCTCTGAAGTTGAGAATGATTTTTTTTCTTGACATGCTGAGGCTGCCTTAAGGACAGGTTGGGTAAGGCTTGTGGAGCTGGAGATCAAACCCTGATTCCCTGCGCCTGACTGCGTTTGCCTGAACAGGCACTTAACTGAGCTAAGCTGCAAGCCCCTTTTGCTGTTATTTTGAAAAACACAGTTTTCCTAATTTCTCTGTTGGTGGGTTCATTGTTTGTGTATAGAAACCGTTGATTATTGAGTGTTGACCTTTTATCCTGCTATGCTACTGAATATAGTTATTAAATCTACAATTATCTTGGTGGAGGTTTTGGGATCTTCCATGTAGAGAATTATGTCATGTATGAATAATGATAATTTTACTTCTTCTATAAATTTCTTTTTGAATTAAGTGGGTTTCTTGAATGAAGCACATTGTTGGATTTTGCTTGTTAACCCATACCTCCAGTTTGTTCTTTTGATTGGTCAGTGGAGATCACTAACATTAATGGTTATAAGTGATGCATGCTGACATTCTTGTAGCATTATTTTCCCATTACTGATTTCTTTTCCCAGTGTTTAATTGCTTGCTTTGTCAGAGGATTCATTTTGTTGGCATCCATGGAGTTGTAGTCTTGCTTACCTGTTTCTAGAATGCCACTCAGAACATTTTGACATGCAGGTTTTTTGGTCAAGAATTTCCTCAGGTATTCTTAGTAATCCAAATATTTTATTTTTCTATCAATTTTGAAAGATGGTTTTGTGGGGCACATCAGTCTGAGTGGGAAGTTGTTTTCTTTCAGGGCTTGAAATACTTAGTTCCAAGCTCTTCTTGACTTAAGGATTTGTGTTGAGAAGTCTGCTGTGATTCTGATGGGTTTTCCTTTATAGGTCACTTGTTTTCCTTCTGTAACCACCTTTAAATGCTGTCGCTGTATAGAATTTCTGGAATCTTGACTGTTCTATTACTTGGTATAGAATTTTTTTGGATCGTGGCTAATTGCAACTCTCTATGCCTCACTTAGCTCTATGTCAAACTGGTTTTCCACGCTTGGGATATTTTCTGCTATAACTTCTCTGGACAGTTTTTTTTTTT
>PVJA010028155.1:0-27714 GCA_004027025.1 Myocastor coypus
CTTCTTCTTCTTCTTCTTCTTCTTCTTCTTCTTCTTCTTCTTCTTCTTCTTCTTCTTCTTCTTCTTCTTCTTCTTCTTCTTCTTCCTCTTCTTCTTCTTCTATTTACAGTTTGTAGTACTGAAGACTGAATTGGGACTCTATGTTTGCTAGGCAGGTACTTATGCCACTGAACTGTAGCTACCACTGGCCCTATATTTTAGTAGAGTGAGAAAAATACTCTATTATTTCCTTCTCCTTTAGGGAAGTACTATAAAAATATACAGATTTATGGTAATTTAATTGAACGGTCATTTACTCGCTACCTAGTTTTGTTTAAATTTTGCTATTTTAACATATTGGCTTTAGCTCTTTTACCTTCTTCATTACTTTCTGAGATAATAAAGGAGAGCATGAACTATGTTCATAATTTCTGGTTATGAGGACTTTTGGTTTTTAAAATCAAGAGAAATTGTGGTGTCCCACAATTGTGGTGTCCCACAATTGTGGTGTCCTAAATTTTCTGTTCAAGGAGATTATGGGGCCACAGAGGAAAGGGATTAACAATGTGCAGTGTGCCTAAGGAGAGTCACCTAGAGAGAAAACATTCTCTCAGGCTTTCATAGAGAGCAAACTGATCAAGCAATGCCCATGACTCATCCAGATGGCTGACACTAACAAAAGTTCTACACTGTACATGGTTTCAAGGTAAATCCTGAGGGGATTTGATTGACCTTGTTAGATACAAAAATTACGTGTTTTGTTATATAGGTCTAGCTTTAATTTGACATTAACCATCCAGCAGAAAAGTTTAGCCACAAGACATAAAGAGTAAAGCCAGATTAGTATACTGAGCTGTAAAAGATTCAAGTCAACAGCTTCCCACATTGCCAGTTCTGCTGATAACCAATTACTATTATGAAATATTGCTCTATGTATACAACTACTTTTTCTTAGTTCAGTGAGAATAAATATTATTGTGGCTGTCCTACTAACATGTTTTCAAATTGTCTTAATGTTATTTCTTATTAAAAGTAATAAAAGGGGACGCGGCAGGATGGCTCAGTGGTCTAAAGCGCCTGCTTAGGAAAGTTTGGGCGGCTGCAGGAACCACAGTTCGATCCCCAACACCACATGCTGCACCAGCTGGGCCTTCACGGCAGGCTGAGCCGGCCATAAAAATAAATAAATAAACAAAAAAAAGTTCTGAAACAGGAAAAAAAATTAAAAAGTAAAAATTAAAAATAAAAACATCTCTGTACTAAGAGATGGAGGGACACAAGAGAAAGAATACAAAAAGAGTTAAGATGTATTATGTACATGTACCAACTCCCATGACAGATGTAATCATTATGTACTGAAAATATGTACTAATAAAAATAAAAGCAAATTAAAAATTCAAAAAGAGAAATCTTACAATTAGCAGTTGGGTGCTTCCAACTGATTCAAGTGAATTCACAGTTTCTTTAGATCTCAATCCTTCCTACCTGTGTTACTCAGGAGGACTCACTCCCTTCCCTTGTGTGGACATTAAAATCCAATTTCCTTACTTCTAAGACCAACAACCTTCTGTCGTTGCAGATCCTGTGGCTTGAGTTCCTGCTACTGAGGTTTCAGTTCCAGTTACAGTTTTTTGATCCTGGATCTATTCCTAATTTTCTTGTAATTCACTTATGAGTTTAAAAGATATTATGTCTTTTTTTCTGAATTTTTAGCCTTTTGGAGGTTGGCTCTACAATCTACTACTAGATTGGACTCACAGTGATCCACCTGCTTGCAACCTCCCAAGAGCTAGGATTGCAGGCATGCACCACCGTGCCCAGTCTTTATATCCTCTAAGCACATACAAGCGGTGGGGCTGACACGGCAGGCCCAGGAATCAGACCCCCAGCCAGTGTGCCTACTTACAGGCAGTTTAATCCTTTGAGCTATTTGGCCAGGCCTTTGATCTTTCTTGCTTGATAATAGAAGTGTTTTTAAGTATTTGAGAGCTTCACAGTCTTATATGTGTTTTCCAAATATGCTAATGTAAACCAGGTGTCAAAAAAAATACAAATATGTTAATGTAATGTATATATTGACATTTTGATTAATGATGAATTACACGTAAGACAATGAAGTAAAAGTTTGTATTTACTAGTGGTATCAGAGTCATCTTCTTAGTGCAAGTGCAGTCTCCAGTGATGGACTCATCTCAGGCAGCATTCACTAAATCGTGCATGACTGTCTCAGTGACTGCCTTGCTTGGACAAGAATATGTATCTTTACATGTCCTTTAATGTCCTCTGATTATGCATTAATATTTAATTTTTTATATCTTCAGATTAAAGAGTGGGAGCATATTTTTATATATTCTTTGCCTATAGACTACTAAATAAGTTGAGTCTTATTGTGAAAATAAATTATATCCTCGGTTCCCCATTTGAAACTTGCAGTACATATACTCATCTGAACATTTGCTCAGTATCTACTCTTGCATTTCATAAAGTGGTATAAAAATGAAGAACCATTCATAATCATAAAAAGGTTGAAAACTATGAAGGAAACAATACAAAAACCAATCCTATAAACTTTGTTCAAATTTAGTGTGGTTTTAAAGGAACTGACAGGTCTCAGAGTATGTCAACAAAAGGACTATCCACAAAGCATTTTCCCAGTGACTTGTTGCTAAATCATCATTCATCAAACTAAATTAATTTTTAATCCCTGAGCTTATTACTGTAATTAAATCAATAGCTAATAAATTGAATATTTTGTGGGGTAAAATATAATATTAAGTCATCTTATTTTCATTTGTAATTTCCTCTATTTCATTTTTCCCCCTAGTTTTATTATGTTGGAAGGTTTCCCTTTTACTATAAAACAAAATCTATTCCAAAGATTTGTCCTATCATCATTTTACTTTAAAGGGTAAATTTTACATACTTAAATATTTGAAAGGTAGTTTTCTCTGTGTAATCAGTATTTTACAAATTTGAATATTTAATTAATGGACAAATTAAATAAGTGAGACTTTAACTAATAATATTATGAACTTAAGACAGTGGTCCTGCAAGGTGATATTGTTTAGTGCATGTTTCTGCGGTTAGAATGTTTTTTAAACAAAATTATTATTGAAATGTTGTGATTTTACTTTATATTTCCCCAATCTATTATCAAGATATATTCATTGTTAATGATACAAACACAAACATGAATATGAAAAATAAATAATCATTTACTTGTTATACAATATGACATATAATAAAATATAAATTTATAATTTTCTAATGCATTTTGCTCTTTATTTTGGCACAGAGCCCATAGTCAAAGCAATATTATTTTTACTACAGTATTTTTCCTAATATTACATTTATCATTTACTATTTTCAGAAATCAATTTCCAATTCTTTCTTCCAGTAGAAACTAATTACCTTTATTATTTAGCAACAGGATAGCTTTCACAACTTGTAGAGCAAATAACCTCTACATTCCTTCACTCATTTATTTTAGAATATCTAGACTCACATATCAGGTTTATTATTCTTGATTAGAATCATACTAACCTGTTGCGAAATTGTCTCATTGTTATTTGCTTTCATTAAATTTTTAAAAATAAATTATAACAGCACTAAGAAATAAAAATAAAGGCAAATTCTCGGAACTACAAAAGAAAAAATTCAACTTAAAGGGTCCATTGGAATTAATGTGGTCTATGTTACATTCAGAGGTAAAAGTTTTTGCCTAATTTACAAGTTACAAAATTTGACATTTGCTCAGGATTCCCTTCATCTACCTCTGCAGATCCAACCTCTCCTCCTCTGCCCTGCTTTCAGCCCTGGGAGGCTGACTTTATGGATCTCAGTAATGGGCATAGTCTATTTTAAATGAGTTTGGGGAATAGGAAAGCTGAGGTACAGCAGGAAAACCAAATTCTGGTTATTTGGTTATTCCTCTTCCTTCCTCTCATGTAGGCCAGCATGTAGCGTAGCTCTGTCTTTTAGCATTCAATCAGTGGCTCTCCTGCTATTCACTCCAAAGTCAGCTGACTAAATTCATATTCTTCTCTTTATCCTTTGTTCTCTGAGTTCTAAGGGTTCCCATACTGCACAATTCTATCGTGCCTCCTCTTCTTAATTTCATAGGAGCACCCTTGGTATTTCAAACTACCTATTTGAATGTGACCTCTGATTTATGTTAAGACTTTCCCTGATACACTGATGAAAATCAGAGAATTTTAATTATTTTGTGTTCAGTAATTATGTAAATTTTATTATAAACTTCCTGCATACCTTTTTAATCTTTTTTTTTTTTTGCCAAATTTATCCTTAGACTTTATTTTTTGGATCTGCTTCATGAATTCTGTGTTAGTCAGTTTTCTTACCACTGAGACCCAATACATGACTCCCACATTTAGGGGAAGAAAGGTTTAATTTGTGCCATAGCTTCAGAGGATTCAGTTAATCATTTGTTGGCTCTATTTGCAGAGTATATTATGGTGGAAGGGCCTAGAAGAACAAAGATGCTTAGTGTATGGTGGCCAGGAAGCAGAGTAGGGCGGTAGAACCAGAAAGGAATGAACAATGGATTAGATGTAGACCCCAGAGTCACGATTTGCTGAGACACACCCTGAAGTGATTTACTAATCTTCTAAGCAGAGCTAAGCCAAACAATCAGGCAACTGACTTTAATAGTCACATGTGCTGATGAACTCTGTATTTAAGAGTATTCACAGATGGCCTTGCAACCACATATATGGGAAAGAGGTGAATTGTGGTAATATTATGGTAATATTGAATTACTCTGGTAATATTGAAAATATAGCTTGACTGCTATATTACGAATTTTATTTCTTTAGTGAAGTAAATTACTACATTCTTTTGCTGAATGTTAGAGGAAAATTCAAATGAAAAATCTTCAAATTTAAAAAATGAGTACAATTCATAAAGCTATTAAAGTAAAATCATAGATCTCTGCTTGCCAATAATAGCATCAATTCAGACTTGAATTAACAGTAGACATTAGTTAAACATTTAAATTAGATCATTAAGGCTTTCTGATGCAACATTTATCACTTTGTACTCTGTTCAAATAAGGGTTCATTTCTAACATAACGGTTTTTTGGCACCTTTTCTAGAACCTGGCAGATACAAAACCGGAAAGTTTTCCTTTAGTGACTCTGGTGGTCTTCTGCAGGATGTCCTTTTCTTCACAATATCTAAGCTCAGCAATGCTCAAGGGCTGGTCTGCAGGCCTCTTATCTCTTGGGGACTGTCTCTATTTCCCTCTGTATCATTTCTGACCCCAGCCAGAACTATCGTCCCCAATCTCATGGGGGCAGCAACTTCTTCCAAGCTGTAACTCTCACCTCATATTTGCTTCTCCTAAGCTTACAGTGTCTGCCTCTCAACCATTCATGTGCAGCCTGGAAATTCTAGTGAGTTATGCCCAAAGGCTGGCCCTCAACCCCTAGAATATCTAAATGATTGGTCAAACATTTCTCCTGGTCTTTCCTCAAGTGCGGTACCACTATGGGGAACTTGAAATGGTTTTCAGAATGTCCTACAGAAATTAAGCTCTGGCTGCCTATGCAGAAGAGCGTACTGATGTCACATGATTACACTGGTTTTCCTGCCTCTCTTTCATTCTCCATGGTCCTTCATCCTCTTCCTTGTATGCAACTCTTAAACAAACTACTTGTCCGTAAGTCCAAGTTTCAGATTCTCTAAAAGTAGAACCCAGATTCACATAATGTTCATATAATTTCATAATTAAGTATCATCTTGACAGTGATGAATTCAAAGTATGTATTTCCGCTTTAAGGCTTTCCCATAAAGTCACGTTTGTGCATCCAGCTTTTTATTGGACATGTACACCTCTATGACTAATTGTTCTGTTAAGTTTATGACTAGTAGATGAATACATTTTCATACATTGTGCACATTTTTATATGGTAATATTTGCAAGTGACTAAAAGATTATGATAGAAGGAAGTTTGCCAGATATGTCCAAATCTTTGGAACATCATAAAGAATTTTTCACATTGGACTTACTGGAGTGAAAAGCTTATCTTTTATGCATTTTTCATAACAACTTGTGGGGCACAGATGCCAAATAAGTAGTACTCTGTTTTCTTATGTCTACATTTGACAGATATTAGAAGCAATCAACTTTAACGATATATTTATCTAGTATATGTCTCTCTTGAATTTTTATGTATATGAATGTATATCTGAATATGTATTTTCATTTTCCATTGGAATTACAGAAAATGTAACATACACCAGTGATAGCAAATCCTTTAGATATTCCATGATACAAACATCCTACTGCAGCAAGCATGCCACAGGTTCACCATTACTCACATATACATATACATATACATATACATATACATGTGCCTGTGCCTGTGCCTGTGCCTGTGCCTGTGCCTGTGTCTGTGCCTATGCCTATGCCTATGCCTATGGCTATGCCTATGCCTATGCCTATGCCTATGCCTATGCCTATGCCTATGCCTGTGCATGTACATACTCTATTCTATCTAGAGTTCCTAAAAGATTTTTCAACATAAGTACATAAAGAACTTTCGCCACTTTCTTTGAAGTAAGTAGAGTCTCAGTATATGATAAATATCTCATGTTTTGTTGCCTTGACACACACAGGGGATTTTTAGGGTGTTGCTGCTGCAGAAATACTGTGGCAAAGGATAACTTCCGTCATGGATGCAAGAAAACCAATGCATGGAAGTTGTAGAAATGCTGCATCAAAAGAACATCTTTCTAATTTTTATAGATAACACCACAAAATTGTATTAATTCACTTTTCCAGTGAGAAGCTTTTGAAAATGTCTTTTACTTTTATTCAAAATTTTTATTTGGTTAGGCACACAGTTGAAAAATAGAATGTCTATATAAGTTTAATTTACTTTTCTCATATTGGCAGGGATGATGGGCATGTTTAAAATATATGTATACGTTTTATTGAAAATCTGCTTATATTATACTTATTATGTATATTTAGGCTCATGAAGTTTAGGACATGCACTTTGGGTGCTTATTTCTATGTTTCCTGTTTTACCTATAGCCCTGTGTTTTTATGTGTCTTCCACCATATATCAATTGAATTCCAGTCAGACATCTAATGCTCCCTATACACAGGTCAAAGAGAGCCAGGATGCATACCATGCAATGAAAGAAAAGAGGACGGCTGCTGAGATAACTCAGCAGACTTAAGTTCTTGCTTAGGCCAACACAGGGACCCAGGTTTGATCCCCAGCACCACAAGCTGCACTGGTCTTGCCCCCAGGCATGCTGAACCAGCCACCAAGTCCAAGTGTGGTGGCACACGCCTATAATACCAGGACTGGAGTGTCTGAAAATAGGAGAATCAGTATGAGTCCGAGCTGAGCTGCATAGTGAGAACCTTACCAATTATGTTAAAAGAGAGAGAAAAGGAGAGAGAAAGAAATAGATAAAGTTAGTGAGAGGAATGTGACAAGAAGATGCAGCCATCAATGAGTTTCAATGGCCCCAACTGGCATAATTTAAGCAATAAAATAAATGAAGCCACACTGGATTATAATTTAAAATATGAACTAAATGTTCATTAAATATGCCATCCTCAAGGAATAAAAGAGGTAACTCCTCACATTTAAGTGTGGTCTCTGTGTATTGACTTATTTCTAGGTCATAGAGTTTGGAAGAAAAGGATGTGAGATTAGTCATTTTACAGTTGAGTCAAGTAAAAAGGATCGTCATCAATAGGGATGGTAACTCATGGTAATGGTATGTACTTACTCTTGATATGATATGCTGAAAAATAATACCTTTGCCTTCCCAAAATGAATAGCCCCACTTTATCCATAAGGCTACCAGACAAATCCCAACTATTAGAAATTCTTCAGCATACAAGACCAAGAGTGCCCAAAACCTTCAGTGCCATCCAAAACATGTGAGGAAGTCTGCCACAGGCGAGAGATAGCCAAGGAGACATGGTAAATAAACATAATGTAGCATCTTAAGCGGGATCCTAGCGAGATAAAAGATGAGCAGAATACAGAATTTAGGAAGGAAATTAAATCTATTAAAAATTCACTCTCATTAATAATATACAGATACTGGTTTGTTAGCTGTTAAAACATACCATTAGTACAAGTTGCTAGCAATGAAGATTAGGAATATATGGGAACATTCAGCCCCATCTTTACAACTCTATTAGTCTAATATTATTGTTAAATAAAATGTATTTCAAAATACAGTGAGATTTTTTCTCAGTCCTTTCTGGAAAAAAATGTAGGCATACATAATGTGAAAAGCATAAAGTATGTGATTATTGAAAATGAAGTTAAATGAATTTTAAGCAGCTTTTGTTTTCTGATTAATCCTGTCCAATACTCAGAGTATAATGTAATACTGGGCTTCTGGCAATGTGTTTCCTTGAGATTGGAAGAAGTGTGCTGTGGCCTTGCGTATCTCAGCACTCACACACCACAGGGTGGATTCAACATCAAAAATGTTAAAAAGGAAGTTCTTCCTGGGATTTAATTTAAAAAGCCAAATTTTCCAGCAAGCAGTCCTATCGTTTATAGTCCACAGACCACGGAGACTGAATCAACTCTGGCTGGTGCCCACACCAGGCAAACATAACAGTACTCTCATGTTAAAGTATATTTATAAGTATTAGGTACCATATATGTCAGGAGATAAATATATATATATATATAATATATATATATATATATAATATATATATATATATAATATATATATATATATATATATATATATATAATCAGAGCATGTTTCATGCTCTGTTCGGTTAATGTAGTCATTTCTAACCAGTAAGAATTAGAAAGCAATGGCAATAAAACCTTACATTTTTTCATGAAAAGCTGCCCGTGTGTATGCCATCATGATGTTTTCTATGACATTTGTGTGCTAGATTTGTTACACCAAGTATGTTGATATCAAAATGAATGGGATTCCATCTTTCCATGAGTGAATGAGGAGGAGGGATGGGATCTTTAGAAATGTACTTTTATTTTTACTTCTGAGATATCTGTTAAATAATTTTCAAAATGACTTGGAAGAAGAAATATTTTCAAGAATTGACTGTAAATCTAATGAATTAGTCAATGAAAGATATGTAAATAATAAACGCTCTATAAATTATGAGGATGCAAGGAGCAATTATGATAATTCTTACAAGATCTCCTAGTTTATAGTTACAACAGGAGGTGGAGTTGTGTAGGAGGGAGAAGGGAGGAGAAGTGAAGAGAATAGAGCCGAGAGAAGCCACACCAGCAACAATTTAGATAATGATCAATATAATGGTCAAGGATTACAGGAATACAAAAGTTTTTCACCCAATTCAGTTTCATTTCCAAGTATTTTTAAGCACTTTTAGAAAACTAGAGAGGTTTACAAGGTCAAGTGGCTCCTTGTCTGTTACAGTTCCTTAAGTTGACTCTCAAGCAGGGAACAGGGCAGTGCTGGGCCTGCGAGATAGAAGGGCAGGACGACATCCAGGACCAGGCAGCCATAAATGACAGGACCAGAATCATGGAGTTTCTGGTGCTGACTGACATTAGGACTCTCAGCTGAATGCTCTGCGTAGTTTTGTGCTAGATACTCAAAAAACACTTTAGAAAGATTAGGAAACCAAGGCTTAAAGGTGAGGAAATATGTTTAACATCAGAAAACTACCAATAATATTACTGCTTCTCCTTCCTAAGAGTGACAAATTAGTTTGTATATTTTAGGATAGGTGACCAGATACAAAATTCTTGCGTGCAATTTACCACTCAGCCAAACTAAAGCATCCAATTCTGTTCACAACAGCTTACTTTTCTTGAAGAAATAAGGCTTGCTCTTGGCTTGCTTTCTTCTCTAGGAATTTTCCTTTTTTGTCTTTAAAAGTCTTTCGGTATTTGTAAAAGAATCACTTATGTAAACTTCAAGCATTTATAGGATAAATTATTCAGGGAAAAGTATTTTTTACAATGCGTCACTGGGGTTTTACTGGGATCCTATTGTTCTTAAGTCATTTTATGCTTTATTTTCATGGGTTTGCTAATAGATTTTTATTAGGAATTCTGCAATAATCCACTCACTTCATTGGTTTCTCATATACCAAGCTTCTTGCCATTTCCCCATTAATACGATGTTATTTGTATCTAGTTGCCTCCACAAAGCCTCATGTAAATCATGGGCCTGTCAAGTGGGTGGCTCGAAGGGTGGGGCTTGACTGCATGCGCCTCCACTGCACCCACCCCCAGGCCTGCAGCCTCTCTTGAATGTATGGAGCCAATCATCCTGGACATGGCTGCACAGGGCCTTCACGTCTTGTTATGCAATTCAGGCTGCTTTAAACTATGAAACCTCCAGGAGCTAAATAAACCTTTCCTTCATAAGCTTGTGTGTCAGGTATTTGTCCCAGCAGCAAGAAAATAGTAACTAAGACTACATATCTTAAAATCATAGGAATGAAAAGCACTTGCCCAAGGAACGATGGGTAACTTCATCTACATTCATTACACTGTGAAAATAATGTCAAACATAATTGTTAAAGGCATAAGCAAGTGGTTTAAACCAGAATTTTGCTGACAACTTTTAACCATTCGATCACCTTCCTTTTAAAAGGATTATATCAGGAAATAAAAAGATACCTCAGATATCTACATTAGTTCTATTCATTTAATAATGAGAAGAAATTAAAAATCAAGCTGAAAGAATAGTACAACTGGAGAGGATTTTCGTGATCATCCACTTTGATCCGTTATTCTATAGATGAGAAATATATATCCTTAAGTGACTTTCTCAAATTCACATAGGCAATTAGCAACGGAGCCATATGTATATTTTAGAAGCATTTTTTTTGAGGGGGGGCAGAACCAGGATTCAAACTCACAACCTTGCACTTGCCAAGCAGGCACTTGTGCCATGGAGCTATCTCCCCGGCATCTAGAAGCATTTTTTATTATGAGGTCAAATCTAATCACAGTAAGGGAGAAATAATTACTATAACTATAATGAATGGGGAAAAAAGCTTTTTCCATTGAAATGTTCACGAAATAACTAGGTTTTTTGGCACTAAGATTTCACTAAGTTACATATTTTTGAAACTAATGAGTGGTATAGCTTTTAATGTTCTGCTTCAATTTAACTTTAAACCAATTTTAAAATTTTAAACCCTCATGTTGGGGAAATATGCTGCATACTGAATTTTGTCTGCACTGCCAGTGATCCCAGTAAGGTGACACCAAGGTCCTCACTTTACAGTTGAAGAAAAGGTGATAGATAAAGCTTTGGAAAGTTGCTGCGTATGATTTTGATCTGAAAACTGTTTAACTATGATCAACCCCTAAGTACGGATGTGCTTCATCACAGCTTCATTGGGCACTGTGGATCTCTAGTTGGTGGTAATCACTGCTTCCCATAAAAAAGCTATTCAACTGAAGATAAATAATTCTGGTTTCCTTTGTAATTTCTCATTTTCCTAAATATACAGCTAACTGGAGGAACTATTTCCCTGTGGCTTGAGCAGGAGATCATGTACCTTTTCTCCATATATATTTCCATGTTTATGGCTGTTTATATGTCCTCATGAAAACCAAAACCACTTTACTAAGATGATGAAAGTAATCGATGACATATAACCATTGTTATTGCCAGGGGCTTGTACATATGTAGGGTGATGTGCTGGTGTTTTCTCATACCAATAGGGCAATTTTCTTTAAACCTTGTCATTTGCGCCCTTATATCTAATCTATACTCTCACTCTCCTCTTGACTTCGGTTTCTTTTGGAGATCCCCCTCAAAAAGTCTGAGTTGTTTTACTGTCTCTAGTCTTCTGGTATTGCAGGACATGATACAGTTTCAGCAATATGATCTTAATGGCTTTTATCTTAAAAGCTGCAGTTTCTCAAATTCTTCCTGACATATTTCTTTCCACCCATCTTAGCTGTTCACTGCCAGAACTTCGTATGCCTCACTTAATTCCAGATCCTTCAAAATAGTTCTTCAGGCTTACACCAGTATATTGGATTTCCCTTCATTTGTTAAATTAAGTAAAGACAGACTTTGTGATCACATAAAAATACAATTTTAGAGCAATTTATCATAGTCTAATGAAATATAAATTGTTAAATATATACTTTAGCTTTCTAACTACATTTGTACAAAGAGACAGCTTCAACTCAGTGGTTTATAACTTTCAGTCATTTAAAATAGTGTTTGTTTCCATTTAGTTTGAGAATTAGAGTCAATGAAACTGGAAATCCTAGAGTACTTACGATTGTGTAATCTTTCATTTTTACCCCATGAAGAAGAAGGAAGAGGAGGAAGAGGAGGGAGGCTGAAGATGCAGAGGAAAAAAGGGTAAAGAAAAAAAAAAACAGAAAGAAACTTTCAATAAATTCACCATAATCACTAATATTCATGAGGATCATCAAACACACATTACCATATTTCAGCATTCGACCTGCATTTCACCTTTTCCATTGCTTTCTATTTTTTATTAGTACATTTCTACCTTATTCTTTGGAAGTTGGCCCATGGATGTAATGAATGCTAATTCTTTAAATTATCTTCCTCTTTTCTTCCTTACCTCTTATTCAATCTATTGGCTACTTTCTCATTTGGAAAACATCTCCCTAAGGGAGGATATTCAGGAGAGACCTGAGTTAATTGCCTATTGACAGTATTCCTACCACAACAACTGGGAAAAATACATACATTGTGCCTCACTTTTCTTTTTTTCAATTACAGTGCAGTTTAAGAATTCTGCTCAAAGTCTTTACATTCTTCTGGAATATAAAGACAAAGAGTATGGATGATAGTCACCTGTTCAACAGTAAGGCAAATATCAGAGATAAATAATTGAGAGAAGAACAATTTATTTTGCCTCAAGGTTTTTGAAGTTTTGGGCCGTGGTGAGCTGGCTCCAAGGAGACATCATGGCACAAGGACATGGTGGGGGAAAGCTGCTCACTTCTCATGGCACCCAGAAAGCAAAAAGAACAAAACACCAGAAAAATGAGATAGGAATCAGCTATTTTTCCCATGCATCACACCCCACTGTCCTGTCCCTTCAGCCAGCCTCACTTCCTGTTTTCATTGTCTTCCAATCATAGCATCACACTATGATTTCATGAATGGACAAATCCACTGATGAAGTGAGAGCCTTCATGCTCTGATCTTCTCTGGAAACATCCATAAGCACAATCATAAGTGGGATTTACTAAGTTCCTAGATGTTTCTCAGGTTCACTACATTGAAAATTGAAATTATCCCTCACAGTGTGTAACTACTACAGACATTTGGTTAACATGAAGATATCCAGGCCAAAAAAACTGCAAAGAAATGGAACTAGAGGTTTATTCACACAGATGTTCAAACTGGCCATATATCCAGATATATATAATTACATTACCCAACATACTGTTACTTATGTTTCAAGTGTTGAAGCTATTGCTTTTCTATGACCACTAGTGTAAGCAATCTAATCAGTTAAGCTCATTGAGTGAAAAACACTAAACAAGTTTCTGGGAACACAATATTGTTGGCTTCACTTAGCCTTATACTTCAAAAGCTCAGGGACTAAGAGAAAAATTAGTTTACTCACTGGAGTAGATTCTTCCTTTTAGCTAAGAACTCTGTATGACATGTGCCCAAGACTATGATAGTTATATACTTGATCTTCAAGACTTCATGAATAAAGTTTCATAATGTAGAATGTCAGAGTAAGCAGAAAAACAAAAGAAACACACCAGTATCATTTGGTTTTTGTTTAATAAGCAAATTAGAGGAAGGGAAGTTTCCATCTGGTTGTTCATTCAATCAATGTTGTACAGAAAACAGACACACAACACTTAATAATTAGGAAATTATAACAAATAATAGTTTCATGGCATAGATAAAAGGATGTCTGAGTTTTTTTTTTTTTTTTACTGAGGTTATGGAAGACTTCTCCAACATGGTGTCAATTGAAATGAGATCTAAGAATTAAGTAAAAATGTGCATGTGTTTTAACTCAACTTGAAATCTGTCAGTTAAAAAATACTATGATGCAAAACAATTTTTGATTTACATATTTTAGATGAATACAATAAACTATATTTTGTCACCTAATTTTAAAATTAGTACTGGGATTTTAATATACAATTAACATATGTGTTTTATTTGATGCTTATCTAATGAGCAACCATTTCACTTAGACTAGTTTACTCTCATGAGATTCTGATATTCATATATTCACAAGTTCATGTTGATTAGGAATCAGCTAAGTGATCCATAAGAAAATAATTTTTCACTGTCACCTTTTTGTGCAAGAGGTGGCTCAGCATGTTATAGAGGCAAAGATGCTGTTGAAAACATTGCAAAGACCAGTGCTGTCCTGAAGCCTATCTGGTAATCAAGAGAAAGGAGGAAATAATGAAAACAGAAACAAATTATTAGTTCTTCTGTTGTTTAAGTAAAGGTTAATGACTTTTAAAAAATGTTTCTTCAAGAAAGAATTCATACATTTTGACAAACTATATCACGAATTCATTCTTCACACATACAGATCAGAAAAATGAATCATTGATCATGCATAAGTATACACAAGAACACAAAAATTATCCCATGCACTTTATCTGACCACAGTGCAATGAATATTGAAATCAAAACCAAAAGAAATCACAAAAGAACCCATAAACATACGGAAACTAAATAATATCTCCTCAGCAACCAATGGGTTACAGATGAAATTAAACAATATATAAAATTCAAGCCAGGCATGGTGGTGCATGCCTGTAATCCCAGCACTTTGGAGGCTGAGGCAGAAGGACTGGTGTGAGTTCGAGATCAGCCTGGTCTACTAACGTGAGCTCAAGGCCAGCCTGAACTACATAGTGAGACCCTGTCTCAAAAAGAATATATATATATATATATATATATATATATATATATATATATATATATATATAATTCAATGTAGGACCAGTGAAGAGATAGCTCAGTAGTCTAAAGCACCTCCCTAGGCAAGCTTAGGCAGGACAGGGGATCACAGTTCCATCTTCCTCACCACATGCCATGCCAGGCCTGCCCTAGGATGTGCTGAGCTGTCCATAAACACAACAAAAAAATAAAAAATAAAATCCAATGAAAATTTAAATATAGCTTACCAGAATCTGTGAGATTCAGTGAAAGCAGATCTTGAAGAGAAATTTAGCAGTGAACTTACACAGTAGTAAAATAGAGCAAGGAAAAATAAATAGTTTAATGTTGTTTCTCAAGCTTCTAGATAGATAAAGAAGAGAAAACCAGAAGCCCAATAATGGGAGGAAATTATAAAGATTAGATCAGAAATTAATGCAATTGAGACAAAGAGAGCCATACAAAGAATTAATGAATCCAAAATCTGGTTCTTTGAAAGATTAAATAAAAGTGAAAACCCCAGCCAACCTCATCAACAAGAGAAAAGAAAACTCAAATTGAAGCAGAAAGGAATGAAAAAGCAGAAATTACTATAGATCCTGTAAAATTCAAAAGATCACCAGTAACTACTTTGATAATTTTTACTCTCCCAGAAGCAAAGATACAGAAGATATGGAAAAATTTCAAGATGGTTACAAATTACCAAAACTGAATCAAGATGATATAAAACTCTGAATAACCCAAGATCAGCCAATAAAATTGAAAACATAATAAACAACAATAGAGAAGAAGCCAAGGTCCTTGACTCAGTTACTCTCCTCTCATTGCTGGGACAGGTAACAACAGCCAAAATGAAGTCAAGGAAAGATTTATCCAGCTCATAGTTACTGGAGCTTTCAGAGTCTATATTCGGCTGGCTCCAAGGCTAAGTGGCACATGGCAGAAAGCATCCAGTTCTTGGCTGTGCAACAGCAGCAGTAGCAACAGAAAGAGTCTATCTGTTTCTCTGTCTCTCTTATATTACATTCGGTCTATCTCCCCAGGCTAGGGAAGGTAGACACACCCATAATCCCAGTAGTATTAAGACACATAATCCCAGTGGATCATGACTTAGTCTCCAACTCTAGAAGTCCTCTCCCCATGACTGCATGAGGGTTTGGGAGGACAACTACACACAAACTATAACAGTCCTAATGGATTCACAGCGAATTCCATAAGAAATTTAGAGAAGATTTAATCCCAATATTCCTCAAACTCTTCAACAAAATGGAAAAGGAAGCAATACTCTAATAATCATTCTTAGAAGTAAGTAGTATACTAATACCGAAATCAGGGGAAGATCCAACGTAAGAGAACTATAGACAATCTCCCTCTTGAATGTAGATGCAAAACTCTGCAATAAAATACTAGGAAACACAATACAGCAAACCATCAAGAAAATTATACACCATGACTGGGTAGGATTCATCCCAGTGATGCAAGGATGGTTCAGCATACACAAATCTATAAATGTAATACACTATATCAAAAGAGCCAAAACCAAAAACCACATGATCATCTCAGTTGAAATCAGAGAAACATTTCAACAAAGCTCAATACTCATTCAAGATCAAAGTCATACAGAAATTTGGAATAGATGGCCTCTACCTAAAACTAATAAAATCCATCTATGACAAATCAACAGCCAACATAAGTATAAATGATGAAAAACTGAAACCTTTTCTCAGGTTCAAGACAAAGGTGTCCTTTGCCACCACTCCTATTCAACATGGTTCTGAAATTATTAGGTAGAGCCATTAGATAACAGAGAGAAATGAAAGGAATATGAAAAGGTAAAGACTTCAAACTATCATTATTTGCAGGTGATGTGATACTCTACTTGAAACACCCAAAAACTCCACCAAGAAGCTCCTTGGATGAATAAACAAATTAAGTAGGATAGCAGGATACAGAGTCAACACCAAAATCAGTAGCATTCCTCTGTATAGATAACAAACTCACTGGGAGAGAAATTAGAGAAACAATACTGTTCACAATAGCATCCAAGAAAAATAAAACACCTCGAATTAATCCAACAACCTAAATCTAAGAATTAAAACAGAAATACTGCATCCACCTACAGAAAGTAGGTGGATACCTTGAAGATATAACAATAAGCAGATTGTTGGTTAATAAAAATCAAACTATGCAGGAAATACTGCAGAAAGAACAACAACTGTGATCTCATCTTATTGAAAAGTTTCTGTATGTTGAAAGAAATCACCAACATAGTAGAAAGGCTACCCACAATTTTGGGGAAAATGTAACCCACAATCTCTCAGAAAAAGGACTTCTATTTAAATTATATGAAGAACAACAACAACAACAAAAACTCTCATCCCCCAAAATTTAAACACCAAACCCAAAAATGGGCATGTGAGATGAATAAACACTTCTCAGAGAAAGAAATTAAGTGGCAAATAAATACATGAAAAAATGTTCTACAGCACTAGCCATTCAAGAAATGCAAATTAACAACACTGAGATACCATCTCACCTCACAAAGAATGGCTATTATAAATGAATCAACTGATAACAAATACTGGATAAGTTATTGGGAAAAAAGAATCTTTCTCCACAGCTGGTGGGAATGTAGACTGGTAAAGCCAATATGGAAATCAGTGTGTAAAGTCCTCAAAAACTAAGACTGAAAATCCCATTCAATCCAGCTATTTCCCTACTGGGTGTTTTCCCCAAAGATCTGAAAACATCACATCATAGTGATATATGTGTACCCATGTTTATAACAGTACAATTTGGTAATAGCCAAATCTTTGAAATAAACAATATGCCTATCACTTTAGGAATGAATGAAAAAAGATTTTGTATTTTTATATAATGTCATACTAGTCAGCTATAAAGACAAACTCAAAGCTTTTGTAGGTTAGTGAATGCAACTAAAGGCTGTACTCACAAGTGAAATAAATCAGAGCTACATGTATAAATATCGTATTGTTTCTCTAGTTTGAGCATCTGAAAAAAGAAATACACTTCAAAGATATAATAGAGTAAAACTGAAAGGAACTGAACTTAAGGATCGAACAATGAAGATGAGAGAAAGGAGACAAGGCAGGAGAAATGAAAGGAGAGAAAAACATGCAAGTAAATATGAAGATGACTGAGATGATTATACTCATAATTTCCACGAGTTCTTTTTTAAATAGTAGTTAATGTTTAGAATTTTCACCTTGACTCATTCTGTATGTAGATATCTATGATCTAATCAATACAGCAATATATAACATAAAACTCATGGTTGAATACCTCTCATCTTGGTTATAAATATGTACCTTTTCTAATTATCAATTATTATACCCTTTAAACTAAATTAAAACAAAAAGGAAAAAATTAAGGTTTCTTGAAAGTAAACTCCAACGTTCAATTATATCCTCAATCTTGCATAGCTACATCTATTAATCTGAGTAACAGTTTTTATGATAAGAGATAATATAACAACTATTGTTAATTAGCTATTCCTGTTTTCAAAATCTATAACATAGGTATTGTTGCTTGTTACATTGTTCCTGTCCTTCTTTCTATTTGTTTTTGCTTCTGTTTTTACTCTTCAAAACAAAATAAAATTGAAAAAAAAAAGAAAGAAAGAAAAAGAGATAAGACATAGCTCAGACTGACTGGGAAGAGAAGCGTGTGGAATTCCAGGATCTATCCAGCACCACTTCTTAGGACTTCTTATACAAAACTTCTAGCATGTTTTCTCATGATGTAGATGGAACACAAGGACACAGGTGCCGAAAAGAGTTCATTATCATATCTTTTCATGTTAGCCCACCCTGTGGTCTCCAGGGTGCCCTTTTATTTTTGCGTTTACTTTTCTTTGGCCCAAGTTCAGTTTGCAGAGTGAGTTTCTCCCTTTCCTCATTACTTTTCTCTTTTCAAATAAACTGTGTCAACACTTAAAGAGTCAGAGACAGAGACAGAGAGAGAGTGATACAGAGACAGAGACAGACAGAGAGATAGAGACAGAGACAGAGACAAAGAGAGTAATTGCAGAAAACTCAAATGCAAACATTGAAATAAGACTAAAGTTTGCTTATAAATTTGTCTCTACAACTTTTTATCAAATACTGCCTTTTTTCTCACTTCTGTTGCCACTGGGACACTACTTGGCACCTTGCTAGAAATTCTTCATAATGTTTTCCAGCATCTTTCATATATATCACGTCTAAAATAACGGTCATGTGATCATGTATTTTTTATAAATACTATCCTGCTTTGTCATCATTTCTTTTCTAAGCATTCCACCTCTGAGGCTAGAAATGAAATGTTTGAAATCCTGCAGTAATCGAAGTATAGGTCTCTATAGAAACCAAACCTTGTATGTCTATTTTATTCCTCATGCAGAGACACAACAGAAGACTCAAATTTACTTCAAAGACTAAACATTGTTGAAATGGCTCTGTAACCATTTTATATGCCAAATAAATGATGAATATACCAAATCTATCCAACTTTTAGCATCCTTATCTTTGAGTTTCAAGTATCTATTTCATTTTTCTTCTTCAATATGCCTACTGCTATATTGGTAAGAAAGTGCTTATTATCATTATCTTTATAATAGTTGTTATTTCGTTATATAAGCATCTAGTAATTATATTTTGATATTATATGTTATATAATACTAATAAACATAAGGAAACAGTGTATATTTTTCAATCTCATTTCTATTTTCATATTTTCAAATATCATGTAGATAAAAGAAGTCATACTCATCGCTTTTTTCTTTCTTAAACTAAGACCTTATTATATTACCTAAGGTGGCCTTGAATCTGAGCACAATAGATTCCCAATTGCTGGTAGTAGAGGTATAAGCCATCACACATAGATAAAATATTTTAATAAAAATGATAACTCTCTATTTAAAATGTTTATAATTAGCACCAGAATTTCCAGGAGTTATCCTCAGTTGATTGCTTCTTGACTTGGTTATTACATTTAAAATTGAATGCCTCTTTTGTACCCTCAGGAAATATGTGTACACAGAAATCAATATTTTAAATTCCCTAGAAACACATGCTTTTAGAAACGTTTTCTCTCTGAGAGTAGAGCTCAGAAACAAGTTGCCCTGGAAAAGCAATGTCCCAGTAGCCAACGTGACTCCATCAATGAGATAAGGCGTGGAGCAAACACTGTAAGCAGCCCAGGCTCTGTTGATGGATGGTAACGTATCAGAGACACAGTAACTAATGATGAAAGGTAGCAATCCATGTAAATAAAACTAGTCTTTACATTTTAATTTTTTATTTTCCTTTTATTTTTGTGGCAGAAGTTATTACTAAAGTATAGCATAGGCTGAGCGTGGTGGAGCATGCCTGTAATCGCAGAACTCAGAAGACAGAGGCCAGAGATTAGCTGAGAAAGTTTGAGGATATTCTGGGTTACAGAGTGATTTCAAGGCCACCCTCAACTACATAGCGAGATCATGTTTAAAAAAAAAAAAGTAAAATATAGCTTAGAGCTTTAAATTGAGAAGTTTATAAGGAATTACTCAGGGAGAAAAGCATTTCAAAACAAAAATAGAACTAATCACTTTTTAACACCAAAGTTATGTACTGGTCCCTGAAATAGATATATGCAACAAAAATTGATCAACTGCATTTCTTGTAGCTTCCTAGAATTAAATTAAGGTTTCACACAACTTCCTTGTTTGTAGATAATTTATATGCTATCCATTGCCAATTTGAGACCTGGTTTTCTCATCACTCTCTGAATATATCAATCACTCCCTAGGGACTTTGCCTTTACCTAAATAACCCTATAGTCTTATAAGGGAATAGCACACATGAAGCTCATTTGAAATCCCACTCCCAAAATTGAACTACTCCCCTTTTTCCATTCCTTAGAACTTCATGTATTTTCTATCTTTTCTATATGAAAGCATTTCTAATTCTATGATACATAAAGGACTAACTACTAATATTCTGTTATGATTTGATTAAGAAATGCTGTTGTAAGGTATAACTTTTTGGTTTTAAGGGAAGCCCTACCTAAGGAACATGAAGCCAGCTTCTCCTGTAATGAGGCAGGAAACCCTGAGAAGTCTCAGCTCACCTGAGCCATATGAGATAGACAATTAAGACCTTAAATATGTCTCTATGGACAAAATGTGGTGGATACCAGTAAAAGAAATCTGAAATTAATCTAGCATATTTGCTATAGGTTTATGGTTACATGGGTTTTGGTATCCTTTAGGAGAGAACAAATTTTCTTAGAAATTAGAGCATATATAATCAAAGCATGACCATTTGAGCACTTGAGCTAACCCACTGTTTTTTAGACCCCTTTATCCACGGAGTCTCACAGTTTGCTTGTAAGTCCCTCTAGCTTTAGTTAAGAGAAGTCACACCTGTATTTACTATCAGCATGAAATACGTGAGTTATATCCAAAACCAACCAAGTGAATTTATGCACTTATCATGAGATACAGAGCATTCAACCAGATTAAACCAATGTCACATTCAGCATTTTGGGTTTGACCTCTATTATAAGCCAAGGATATTGTTGAGGGATTTTGCCTTTTATCACTGTGGCTGAGTT
The DNA here is from genome assembly GCA_004027025.1 of Myocastor coypus. Classification (NCBI taxonomy): domain Eukaryota; kingdom Metazoa; phylum Chordata; class Mammalia; order Rodentia; family Myocastoridae; genus Myocastor; species Myocastor coypus. Next base: position 21,469 of record PVJA010028155.1, read on the forward strand.
TTATGGTCTAAAGATAAAACCTGCTCTATATAGAGGCCTAAAGCTGTTTGGCACGGTACAGTCAGTGTTTCTAGACATCTTTCTTAGCAGCATTGTATCTGTCCTTGGGAACCTGTTTTACTAGTGAAATACCTTTTAAGTCTTGTACAAAGGAAAAAAAAAAAAAAAAAAAAATATATATATATATATATATATATATATATTACATTTGTAAAAACTAGTCTCAACATAATTTTGATTAGTTAGCAGCTGGAATACAAATTGCGATATTTAGATGGGATAAAAATCTCTCCAGGATGAGAGCTAGGCTTTTAGTCATAACTAAATGGAACAAGTAAGAGAAAATTATCTATCTCAGTCACAACTAAAACAAGATGTCTTCCAAAGCCTGTTTCTATTAAGGTACAATGACTGGAAGGAAGATCAGGGTTGCAGAAAGACAAAGAGATCTGTGCCAATAGGTTGGATTGTTTTTTTCTAGTCATGATTACTCAGGGCTCCTCCGTGGAGATGACAGGTAGAGATGACAGTCCAGCCAGAGGGAGGAGGCAGGCCCAGTGCCTTTTAGTCTTAATAGACCATCTAGGAAGCTGAGTCACAATTCTGCAACCTCTGTTTTGGACTGCAGTCTCACTTTTAATGACTGCCCTGGCAGGCAGAGCATAGCTTGTGGGCCCCTTGAAGCAGTCCCTTTTATGATGGCCTGGCTTTGCACAACAGTAACTGATGAACTTTATCATCATTGAGCTCTTCTTGGAGCCCACAGAATCAGACTTGGGGTATTTTTTGAGGTTGCAACAAAGGCAGCCATGGTTTATCTTTTTGCTTTTTCTCCGTGTTTTTCTCCCAGTCTATATTATAGAACACTAAGAAAGCATTTGGAGTATCGAATGAGTTGTCTGGAGCAAACATTATCTTCAGTAGCTCCTTCCTAATATCTGGAGCTGACTGACTAATGAACTTATTTAAAAGAATAAGTTTATTTGAAGATCCTCTATTACATTAGGATGTAGGGCAGTATGCTTTACCAGCTCCTCTATCAAAGATTCTAAACAAAGAGTGGCATTCATCTTTCTCTTGATAAATAGCTAAAATTTAAAATAGCTAGAAGAAAGGCTGGCCAGACAGCTCAGTAGACTAAAGCACTTGCTTAGGCAGAGCACAGCAGCCAGGGTTTGATCCCTAGCATGCTATCGTGCTGAGATGGTGACTGAGACTAGGCATGGTGGCACATGCCTGTGAGTTCAATCTATGTACTGAGACCATGCAGACCCTATACTAATCACATACACACACACACACACACACACACACACACACAAATGAAATAGAAGGCTTTGTTTTATTTCTTTTCATATTTTCAAGAATATATACTTGAAATAAAATGTCTTTTCTAATCACCTGCCTGGCTGGCTATTAGGCCACTGGGGGGTCTGATTATTTGGACTCCAGTGGGAACAGGTAGTCCTACTGGCTGTCTAACTCTTGGCTATTTAAAACAAGTAGTGTGATATTTATCTCCAAATGCAATAGAAGTTTGTAATGTTGCCCCTCTTTCACTAGAAATCAAAGTTTGCTCTTTCCAATCTAGTTTATAAGCCTGAGTAAGTCCTCTAAAGACATCAATGTACTTACCAGTGTCATCTAAATATTTTCTAAGATCTGACTTTATCTGTGTTAGATTATAGAGGCAAAAAGGCATACGAATGTGAAAGTTCTAAATTGTCTTTTTCTTTTCTAAATGGTGCTGTCCTTGAGGAGCTTACATAGGCCCAGCTGAGAATGGGTGTAGCCCTGTAGGGCCTGAAAGTTAGCTGTTCTAGAAGCCCACCCTTTAGAAAGGTAAACAGGGGAAACGTTACTTTTAGCAATGTTGGGCAAGGCTGCCATTAAGGCCATCTTGTCCTTAGGCTCAAAGGCTAGGGAGGAGCAGCCTTAGACTCTGGTACAGTGAACGTCTTGGGCATCTGTACTGCCTGGTTCTCCTGTAGCTCACATTTACATTTCAAAACTAGGTACCAATGACTTTTTTAATGCAAACAAAATCTGAGCATAAGACTTTTTTTTGTCATTTTCGTTCTTTCTATAATATCTTTGTAATTGTAAAATAGTGCCATAATCAATACTTTCCTGTGTTCCATTTGGACTAAAAAGCTCTTTTTCAGTGTGTAAGTTTCAAACCTCTTCTGCTGCATAATGAAGCACTCTGATGGAGTAAGAGCCTTTGAGTGTGAGATAATCAGGAATTCAATAGAAATTACTTTTTGAGGCATCCACACTTTCTTTCTAATTGATTCCTCCACCTAGGAGTGCCTTGAATAGCCCTCTCCAGAGCAGGTGGATGCTTATTCTGGAGAGAAGGGAGACAAGATTCCACCAGCCTATCCACCCTCAAACTTGTACATGAATCCTATCTCCTGAAACATCTCACAAACCCCTCACTTACTCTTCTTGAATATTTGTGAGCGCAAGTTACAGTAGGTCCAGGGACAGGAATGTCTACAGAAGGAAACATGAAGGTCAATTAGAAGTGAACATTCCCCAGGCTACAAAGGTCACTTCTAGAGACAGTATCATTGCCTAGAAGGATTTGACTCTGTGCACTGAGCCAAGTCTCCAGACAGTTACATTTTCCATCTTATCACCTAGGTAAACATTTTTAGTAAATGGACAAGATTTAAATTTGAGGCTCACAGGTGAAACATCTTTATCATCTAGTAATCACATTTTACATGTTGGTAAATCCCTAATCCATTAAATCTGTGCTCAAGCCAAAGATTTTACATTGTTAAGAAGCTATCCAGTGACACTCGTGCTGCAGATTCATGTGTCAAACTTTAAGTGGCAAGCAGAGAGTATTTGGTGCTACTGTAGCCATAGGTGCATGAGCTTTATTAGGGCTTCCAGAGAAAGGTGGAAAAAAGATGTGTATGAGCAAAGAGGAAGAAGGCATATTTATTTTTCATTTGAAATCCTTTTTATGACTTACAATTATTTGTTTTTCTTTTATGTCATTTTGATTTTAAAAACCAGATGACTGACCAACATAATAATAATTACTTTTGAAAGATTACCATTCTTCAAGTATGTTTTATTCTTCGCATAGAATCTACACTTCTGTTTTTGTAAATGTAAGTGACCAGTATGAACATAGGTAGATAGATAGATAGATAGATAGATAGATAGATAGATAGATAGATAGATGAGATAGACAGATGATAAATAAAGATATACTGGCTCACTTTGCCATTAACAGTTACACAGTTTTTTCTTTCTTATTTAAGATGACTATCATTGTCTAGAAAATATCTGCTTACTAAAAGAAAATTTAAAATGTGTAAAGTTAGATTTTAGAGATAATGCTGCATGACTACAACACATAATTTTGGATACCTCTTCTGTATTGCAGAAGGAACAACCAGTCCACACTCATATAGGGTATAACATAAAAAATAAAAAATAAAAAAAAAAACCTAAAAACTCCCGTGGATCTTTCGCCAACTAAAATTCCCTGAAGGACAATTTGATCTGATAAAGTACGCTGATGGCCTGGTTTTTCTCTATTTGATCTGCATTCCTGATGCCTGGCTTGGTTTGTGCTTCTACCCGTATTACCCTGTAGGGATTTTTCATTCCTACAAGCCTTCCCAATGTGAGTTTCTCCTAATGAAACTCTTCGATTTGATCTTATGCTTTGCTTTTCTGTCCTGCAGATTCACTGTCTTAGATGGAGTGCTGCCAGGGTTAATTGAGGATTCAGGCTTACACACTTTTTTAGCCCTGTTTCTTTCCAATTTCTAATTCAAGCCAACGCCGGGTTCCCTGTACGCTCAGCGCCATCACTGGTCATCAACTGGAACTGCAAATCAGAGAAGGGCGTCCTTCAGCTTGAGAATGTTCTGCGAGGTCTGGGCTACTTTTCTTTGTGAGCTGGCTGAAGAATCTGGCCCTGGGAATGCTGCCAAGGTTTTTAGTCTGATGCTATCCACGGCCAAACTAATGTACGATCATTTCATCAGTTCCAAAGAGTGGAAACTTATAGCTAAATCACATGCTTGTGGCAAGCCGTACATACAAATTACAAATTTTAAACATTTTTTCCAGTCATTCAGATGTTTTAACTGTAGTTATTTTGAAGCACTTTGGTGGGTATACTTATGTATTAAAAGAATTACTTCAAATATTGACTTAGTTTTTGTGCTTCAGATACACCTGGCTTTATGCTCCTTAAATTCATCTGATACCTGTCATATTTTGTCTTTTCTGTATTTCTTTCTCTACATCGTGTATCTTCTCCCTTTCCAACCTGAACTAAAACTTGTTTGAGTCAACCGCTGTTATCTGTTTCAAAGATAGGCCTATTACATTTTGCTGTACTTGTATCAAGTGCAAATCAAATTATACTATTCATAAAAATACTTTATGCTTCCATAAAAATTATCTTGTTTGCCTAATCAGAATATTTTTATGAAACAGTAAGGCATTTTTGTGGATGTTATAAAATTTAATTTGGGGACACTTAATCTTACCATTATTTATTCCTGGGTCTGGACAAAAGGAAGTAAAATATTAATCTTTGACTTCCTTACTCAAAAAGAAAGCTTATTGCAGTGTACCAGCGAAATAAAGACACATCAAATTCTTGGGCCAGCCAAATAGCTCAACAGATTAAAGCACCTGCAAAAAGGTAGATGCAGAGGTCGGGGGTTCGATTCCTGGGCCTGCTGTGCTAGCCCTGCCCCTGGGGAATGCTGAGATGGAAGTTGAGACTGGGCCTGGTAGCATGCTCCTGTAACTCCAGCTCTTGGGAGGCTATAAACAGGGAGATCACTCCGAGTGTGATCTAGTAGTGAGATCGCCAACACCCTGTAGATCTCTTTCTTAAATAAATAAATAACAGCAAATCAAATTCTAAATGTGAATACAACAAACATAGATAGCCCGCAAAAATCTGAAAAGGTAAACATGTTTATAGTTTGATAGGTAAGGTAAGCCCCAACAAATGAGGTGCTCATACACAAAATTAGGCAGGAATATTACTTACTATGTATACACACAGCATGTAAATATGTACACATGCATAAGTTATTACACAAAACAATGTCAGACATTTATCATATCAATTCTTGGTATACATTATTGTTCTTACAGTCATACACTGCAGTCCTTTTTTTAATCTTCCCACTAGAACTTACTTCCTTTGGGATTTATATCTTCAGGATTCTTTTTCATGGAGATGTTTGGTTTCCAGGCTAAGATGTTGTTAATCAATATAATACTTTTTATATTTTACCCATTTTTTAAAAGGAAAATTTTAACTAAGTTCCTTTGAACTCCCTTGTATAGGGCTACATACATTCTTGAAATTATGGGCTTCTTGTCAGTTAATGAAATGAGATGTAGAATTCTTTCAGCATATACTATAAAAAATCATTTTACATGATTATTTTTGACTGAAAAATGTTAGAAATTACCCTGAGCTATGAGGTTTAGTTCTTCTGCAATTATAAAATATGAATCCAGATATATACTAACATAAAATAAATTACTAACATACTTTTGAAAAAAATTTATCATTCATTTATTTCTTTATTTGATACAGAGACTTGCTATGCAGCTCAAACTCATAGTGATCTTCCTGGCTCAACATTCCCAGTGCTGAGATTGCAGGAATGTTGCAACATGTCATTTTGGTGGCTGGCATGACATGCTTGGGGTTCTGGAGCTGGCATAGTATGTGGTGCCAGGAATTGAACTCTGTTGTTTATGCTTGCCAGGCAGGTGCTTATATTTCTGAGCTGTATCCTCAGCCCCTAACATGCTTATTTAAGAATCAGGAAATTTCTAATTTAAAAATTGCAAGTTTAATAATAGAGATGATGCATTTGTTAACATTTATTGCATTTCTAATTGCCAGTGATAGCCTCAATAGATTATTTGGCTAGAGAAAATTCATTGTCCAGATTCTGTATCTGAAAATACACCTTCGATCATCTGTTAGCCTGGTGACTACTTCCATTAGGAATATCCCAATTAGGTCAATATCCTGACATTGGATATGTGCTCGCAACGAGAACAATGAGATTATTTAGCTTTTTGTGAAGCAACAGAATACACTGTAAATAAAAAGTGCCAGATTATTACAAATATATTAAGAATAAGAATAGCCGGGCGTGGTGGCTCACGCCTGTAATCCCAGCACTCGGGAGGCTGAGGCAGGAGGATTGGTGCGAGTTCGAGACCAGC